>JAQFYM010001486.1:0-33171 GCA_034694785.1 Agrenia bidenticulata | reverse complement strand
GAGCTTTTTTATGATGTTGATCAAGATTTTTTGCTGTTACCAATGTTATACCATGGTATATCATCTAATGATTAATTTAATATATATTGGACAAAGGTGTTATTTGAAATTGTTCCAGCTCTGCTCTAATGCTATGATATGTAAATTTACGGGGTTAGTGAAACTTGCCAAGGAAAACGAGTCTTGAAGATTTTAAGGGAATTAGTTTTAGTTGTTAGTTGTTACTACTTGCACTCTATTATTATCCCTATTTCTAATTTCTACTACAATGACTCGTACGCAATTGGATCATATTGGTTTATTAGGAGATAGCTTTGCCGGTTAGTGTTTTTTAATTAAAATAAATTACGTGAAACGTATGTAGATATGGTCGTATGATGATGATAGTGGTGTTACTAATGGTTATGAAGATAAATAATCATAATTTCTGGGTAGTTCAGTGTATTTTAAATGCCGATTTTATGTGTGTGTGTGAGTAAGCTTATCTTGGGATGTCATAGGTCATCTGTTACTCCAATTTCTCGAATTCATATGTCCGACATGCATGATGGTCCAAGTATAGCAATGGGTCATATATAAAAGAGACCCTGAAGTTTTTGCCCGACTCCGAGGGCTTCTAGGTATCATGTCTGGGTCTATATCTGACCTTAGAATTTTCTACACTCCGGCATTGGGTTAATACAAAGTCAAGCTTGAAGAAGAGCAAATTCAGTCTAGGGACCTTTTGGGGTTCCATGTACCCTATCGGGTAGTTTTAAACTATTGTATCTCTAAATTAAAGAAAACGTGTGATTAAAATCTCCTGATGCATCATACAATAGAATTGACAGATAGGTGTGCTTAGATGTGCAGACTTGTGAACAGGGTTTCGGAGTTTCATTGTCTCATCGTCCTCCTGTCATGAAACGTGCCCCATTATGTGAAGCAGTCATAAGAAAAGTCTGACCATTCTGTTTCATTCGTAGGAAGAGCCCCTATGAAGTGATACAAAGGTTTTTGGAATTGAAACAAAAAACTTTATATGATTTACTTTTATTAAAAAAAGGAGCAGATGATATAAAACAAGTCCATGTGTGTATAATTCATGGTCATTAACCTCATGAAATAGATAGGGAGTTGGATGATGCTGGGCAGGGACCAACTGCTCATCGTCTTGACTTTAGTTTTTTGTTAAGTTTAAATATGAGGTGGTGATGCCGATGATGGCAGAATGCTTCAGGCTGATGTTCCTGATGTTTCCAAAGGTGCTTGTAAGTTGACTTAGGCAAGGTTCAGTTGACATTAAGAAAAAACTTGAATACTTGTGATCATCACGATGACATGACACCTTAGAACTAGTCTCGTCTCCTCATATTTAATAGAATGAAGAAGCTGAGGATTCATTAAAAATCTTGACTTGATTGTTGTTGGTTGTGTGACGAGACCGTTTCTGAAGCCGTTAGATTCTGATAGTCAAATAGTATTGAGTTGGAGGGTGTAGATAATTTGTCAAGTCACACGAGTACTTAAATTGTGTGCACTCTGTTAGAACTAAATGGGAGTTAATTAGTTCTTATAAAAATACTCGGGGAACTACCAGAGATTACCTAGTCGTTTTATCCATGGCACTCATTCCCCCTCTTTGTAAGTAATGAATGAATGACACAGGGCTTGTCGGTACTGAATCTCGTCTTCTTACAATTTTACAGGTAGTGAGTGACAATAGGGAGGTTGTGCTACTGTGATTTTAGGATTTTATTGTGACTGTATAGTGATGCTCTTAATATTGATTCAGTGGCAATCAGAAGTAACAAAATCACAGTATCTCAACCTCGCTTATAGGGTTTGTTTGGATTCTGGGTTCACATTCCCTTCAGTTCCTCACTATGAGGGGGATTCAGTATTTTTTTAAACAGTCGCAGCCTTGGCTTGTAATTTATGGATGAACCGGGAATTTTATACAAAGTCGGAGGTGGATTGTTCTTGTTTTGTTGGTAGATTTAATGAAATTGTTCAAGATTTCAACCCTCGTGGCTATTTACCAACAAACTAAATAGGATAAGATTGCATGGAACTGAGTCCCCGCTCCTTATGGGAGATATATGCTTGTGACGAAGGAGATCTCTGAGATGTGATAGGACAAAAGGGTCTAAAGATGATACAGTCTTGTCCAACTTTGGAAAGTTCATTCAAGCATGGAAAGAATAAAGGAAAGGGTATTTTCGGTTTTCGGGACTTGGCTATTCCGGCTTGGGATTTCCTTAGGTTTTTTTTCTTCTAAAGATTGTGGATTGTGGACCTTGAGTTGGTTGTGGACAATACAGAGCTCATTGTTACTCATTCACTCCCCGTAGATTAAATGGATTTTGTGGTCATGGCTTTGGGGTTGGGGGAATCGTGTCTTATTCTAGTCCTCAAATACAAGAGGTGCGTTGTATAAAGACGGTGTGGCTTATCGATTTAGTCCGTTTAAGGATGTCATCAGCTCAATTTCTAAAGAGGCGAGATTTGTCGAAGAAGAAACTTCATTTCCATGAGACCAAAGGAATTTGAATATCCCAAATCCTAGAATCTCGTCACTTAATTTCGATCGTACTGAAATCAGTTATTTCAAAGTCCCACATACTTTCTGACCCTGGGCCCCTGGAGGCCGGAGACCCTGCAAGCGGGGTAGAGAAAATGGCACTCTGCGACCGCTTTAGTGAAAATGGTCGTGGTTTGACCAAAAATACGGGTGTTTTATGGGTATTGGGCGTGGTTTTAACGATATAGGGCGGAGTTTGAACGAATTGGGGGCGTAGGTTTGATCCGACACCTTGCAAGATTCCAGAGGGTGAAAGGAGACTTGGGAACACTTGCTAAGTACTTTGAATTCGGTATTCTTTGTATATTAACAATATGTGTAGCTACACAAAGGGACAGTGTCAAAGTTACATAATGAGCCGCTGAGATTTTCAAAAAAATAATAGTCCGTCTTATGATCCATTGACTTGTGAGGTTGCTGTTTGTATTCATTCAAGTACTTTGTCAAAGAGCTCTCATTCATTGTAGTTCTAAGGAGTAGATCTTTCATCAAGTTCACTGGACTTGGAAAAGTTCCAGGAGGGGTTCAAAGTGTACTTTATCTTAATGGTTATTTCTATCATCATCATCATGGTGCATCCTCATTAGGGAGATTGTGCTACAGGGATTTTTAGCTTCTGATTGTGACTGTACCAATGTTAAGAGTATTGCTACAGTCAAAAGCAGACCAAAAATCCCTGTAGCACAACCTCCCTATTTATCTATGAAAATTTGAGAACTCGCTGTTTATTAACTTTCTCGTTACTTTCTTACAAGTAGAATCGTGCAAATATGTCTTTGGTGGCATTAGCGAGTTTGTGCTACAGAGATTTTTGGCTTCTGATTATGACTGTAGCAATACTCTCAACATTGGTACAGTGTTGCACAAACTCGCTATTGTGCTAGGACTCGACAAGGACTATCTTTTAATTTAATAATTCAATTGCTAAAACTTAATTTCTCCACTAACTATTCCTTCATCTTCGAATGTTCTTCAGCCTTTTGTAACAAATTCTGCAATAACGATATGAAAAATCGTTCAAACTGTTACGAAAAACTTGGGGAAAAAATACCATCGATTCTGAAAGGAAGAGTACAAACATGGAAGGTCGGGTATACTGTACCTTTTGGCAATAAAAAAGAGACAAATTCCCCAGGGTGATTTTACCTAAAGTATGCAAATATGTAGGTTACCTCTTGAAACTGGTGAATTCTTTTTCTCAAAGTGGCATGGACTTTTTTTTTTTTAAACCCCACCCGATCTGTATATGCATATGAGAGTGTATGAATTTCCTACGAGTTTTGGATCTATGATTTATGGATGAGCCCAAGCTTTGGAGACGAAAGTATTGGAGGATCTAGGTGGAAAGACCTGGAACGGATAAAAGTGTAAGAAAGTGTGGGGCTGAAGTGGATGAAGGGATCACCTTGAAACGTGATGATTGAAACCGATTTGGGTTGAAGTGATTTTAAGCCACGAGAGAAACTCACCCGGGATTCGGATTGGGGAGGTAAAATCTTTCCAATTCCAGGGCAGTAGCCACCAGACCAACAAGACCACCACCACCAACTGGATTTAGTGCCAAGGACTCCGTGTATATGGTTTAAGGTCCCATTTGAGGAAATTGCTTGGCTATCTAGGTTGGAGCAGGGGCTGAGTCTATTTAGCCAAAGGGCTTTTGCATTATGAGATTACATTATTTTTGTTCCGACCTAAAAGTTGGATCGATGAATCCACCATGGAAAATACCGATAGTCTCTAATGGAGAGAGATGAGAGAAATTCTCCCAGAAACCGTGGGGACGAACTGCCCTGGTGAATTCAGCGAGGGAATACCCGGGAGACTGAGAGTGATGTATCCGATTGACGGATCAACTCCTCGTCTTGCATGAGTGGACATGGGGAAGTCTTGTGAGGAATCCAAATACATTTAATCCACCTTGGGTTCTCGAATTTTGGATCACTTCGGCTATTCTACAGTTTAACAAGGGGTTCAGATTCTCCGATTCAGGGGGGTTTTATTCCGGATTAAATTTTTAAAGATTTTTTGTGGACGTTGAAAATACAAAAGGAACGAAAGGGTTTTGGGCTTGAATACATTGAGCTTTTTAGGAATTGTACGGTCCTTGGTCCCTACTCTGTTAATTACTGATAGTGACTTTAAAATAAAATAATGCTATTATACGAATTGATACAGAAATTTTCAAAACTTCTGTTTTAGTCGAATAATGAAAATGAGCTGATTTTTTAAAAATTGAAGTTGAAAAAGTTGACTTCGTACTTAAAATGTATACGTGGAATGAATGAACTGTTTTTAAGGGAATGATCCCGTGGAAGTGAAAGATACCCGGGTAATAGGCCACTATTAAAGATAACTGTTTAATTCAAGTCGAAGGGAGCATTAGAGGCCCGGGACGAAATCCGGTTGATGAAGTACAATATTGATTGCATTAATTTAATTGGGGAACATGAATAGGGCAAACGTTATCGACCCTTGACACAACTTGACAATAGCCGAGGGAATACAAAACACAGAGGAAGTAACAAACAAGTCCATGGGGCGTCCGTTGGCTAGATCGTAAATGCAATCGGAAATGGCCTAGCTATGTGATTATGTATGACACCTCCGAGGATTCCTAATGCCCGGGCAGACACCTTCTGCCCCCGCGATTTATTCATATTTCTTCCAGACAGCCTTTCCAGAAAGAGTACAAGGAATATTATATAATGGGATCCCAGCACGCATGCAGTCCCTATACACTTCCTCATAAAAACACAATCCCGTTAGGCCAGCAAGGTAATAGAGTTGTTGAGGGAAACCTTTTAGGATTTCCCTTTGGCTTGACGTATGAACCGGGTAGTACGATACCTGGCTTCCTAAATTTGTCTTTAATTGCAGTGTTTTAGCATGAATTCGGATGGGATGGGATTGTGTATAGGAAGGGGGGCCGAAGGGGGGGTTGTTATTGTTTTTGACAGTGACGCGTTCACATGGCCTAATATTTTCCGGAAGGAATTTGATCCATAAAAAAGGGTGGAAAGAAAAATGGATCATGTTCTTTGTGGAGTAGAATAACTGATATAGAAACCCGGGTAGTCCCATCCACCCTGGTACTACTGCATAGGTTTTTTCAGCCGGAAGGAAGGAGCCAGTGGGTCTCTTCTTTTTAGTGTATGTAATAAATGCCTTTTTTATTGTGCTGGATTTTATTCGCTGTCAGGTATCTGGTTGTCCCTTCAGGGCCGTCGTAACATCAATTCCAGCAACGGTTAACTCTATATTCAGGCCTTATCTATAATCCTGAGTTGAGCACGACTTCATACTCACGAGGAGTGTGGGCTCAATACGGCCTTATGAATCTAGTGATGCCAATGAGTCTACTTGAGTGAGTTTGAGGCCGAGTCAACTCAACTTTTTAAGTGAGTTGAGCAACTACTCAAACTCATTGGCAACACTATTTGAATCTCTATGAGTTCCTGCGACTAGGTTCTTTTAATGTCGAATTTTAGTCAACTGAACTCATAGGTTATTGATTCATAGGGGAATAGCAGATTGAGTCAATAATTCCCGTAGAGAGAGTTAAAATTTTCAAGGCTCTCCATCTTGATCTTGACAAACTCTGAAAATAAGCCTAGCACTTCATAGTATGAGAAGATTGATTTTCTGATTCAATTTCTGAAAGATGTGTGTGCTTGGAATGTTCAATGTTTCCTGGTAGTTGGGGTAAGATTTTCTAAGGACATTTTTGTGGAACGAAAATTGATGAAGAGGATCACTAAACTTTTCAAGAGCGGCATATGTCGGGAGTAGTAAGTAGTCTATTAATAGTAACAAAAGAAACTCAATTAGCGTAATTGAATTGCTTAAGGAAATCTAGAGGCACAACCACCTTTTGCATCCGGCAAAGTGAATAACAAAATAACGCAGAGAATGTACCCCGGGCGGAAAGTTAGTTAAAATAAATTGAGGGGTTTCTTCAACCCTGTTTTTCATATTTCTTTCTACCCGGAGGAAAGAAAGGGTGTGGGGAATGCGGGTGAGAATATTGGATGAAATAATATATGGACTCTTGAGTGGGGGAATAAGAAATTTGTATTCTGGGAGGGAAGCCTTATGAAGAAGTTTATTTGGACGATTTGTGTGAAAGAGATCTGATATTCCAAACTGCCTCTCTCAAAGGGCAAATTGAATTTCCCTGTTTCACCAAATTGGATATTCAATCAAATTTTTTATACCTATTAAATGGATAAGCGCAGAAATGGGATTGTGGATGGGAATTTAAATTCGGATTTTTCATGTGCTCTAATAAAATTTTTGGCACGGGGATTTTTAGAGCCATTGCTGATTGTGCAAAATATTTACTACTCCCCGATACAAAAACTAAATCATACGAATCATTTTTTGCAAAAGGCTGTGTCAAATATTTTTAAATACAAAATGGCAAGCCTGATCATCTACTAATGAATTCTTAGACGAAATATCTGCACATCAAATTCGGGTAGGGGAAAAATTTCAACCTGAAAAATATCACCCGGGTGCATTGTGTTTCTAGTAAGAATGGGATTCCACGAGTAGGGTGTTCCGCCCCTGCCACTACAATCCCATGTACAATTGAACACAAGAGATTCTTTGGAATGCGTTGACAAAGTACAAAACACGGAGATGAATTCCCCGAAATCTAAACTACCCGGGTAGTTTATTTATAATATACTCATGGAGATATTAGCGTTTTTGCTAGTGAACCGTACTGCTGTTCAAAGAGCCCAACGATGACTTGGGTGGCTGGCATCATGGCTATTTTATATGCATGTAGGCAGGGAGGGTTTTCTCGGAAAATTTTGGTGGATTCATTCTACCCGGATTCTGGGATTCATTTCTCTCTTGTTGCCCTCGTCTCTGAATCTTTTCAAGTCTGGAGAATGGTGTATTATATGTGCACAAATAATAATGTATATAGTTCCAACCACCACCGGCTATTGATATATAGAGATATCAGCCTCCTCAGCTTCATCCCGGAGTCTCAACTCCCGTTTTCAATCTTCAATCATTGAATGTTATGAGGATGATGAGGAACGGTGGATAATGTGCTCGGTGATGATGAGGCAGAGTGAAAAGTTGATAGTCCCCCAACTCCCCGAATTTCCCATCTACTAAGCCCACCCGACTCTCAAACTCCTGAAACTAAGAGATCGATAAAATTTATTATTTGCTGACTCTGAACTTCATGAAGGCAAGATCTTCACTTTCCAATTCGGCTCAAATGGCCCCGTCTGAATTTGCATTTCCCATCATTATTTACAGGGTAGCCAATTTACATGGAGTTTAGATGCTCTCTTTACCAACGAACGTGTTGCAGTTTTAATGGGATTTAATTCATTCGACAGTTCGGGTAATAGTATCATCATTATAAATATACTAGTCGGCATGATCAAAAGTGTTTGATCCATATGTCAGGAGAATTTCATATTCAAGACGAGTTGGGGTAACTTGGGAGCATTTCGACGAGTTTGGGAAGGGGGTCATAGTTTGCTACCTTCTTCGGTAGCCGTTGACCCCCCATAGTCGAAGCGAAAATTCTGACCCCTGTGTGAGAATTTTCGATGATTTTCATGAATTTCGGATTCTGACACTGGATATTGGCGATTTTTGGCGATTTCAGTCCTCCCCCTGGAGTCTTTGATTTGGGTAGATTCTCCAATTTAATTTATAACTTTTAGTTGGAAGAAAGTTATTAAGCGTATCTGAGTCGTGACTGATTCGTTTTTGTTATTGAGATATTGATTAGTTGGAGTAGGTAGGAAATTTGAAGCCGTTAGGAGGTTGAGAAATGAAGAAGAAAGCGGAACCCTGTACATTTGAGTGAGTTAGCAAGTCCTTGAGAATCCATTTGATGAGAGGGGAAAAGACAATGGATGATCAAGAATGATTTTGAAGTCGGGAGTAAGGATTAGTTTATGGATGTGACGGTTGACGGTGGTGGTGGTTAGGTTCGTATGTATCACATCATTTAGGTAGCAACAACTTTTCCTCGCTGGAATCAAGTATCGTGATGAGCTTGGGAAGTTTTGAGCACCCGAACTACCCGCGTACTTCCAACGGACTTTTTGGCTAAATACTCCAACTCACCGAAAAAGCCCTGGCTGTTGGAGATGGAAAGTGTCGAGGAATCCGGAAATGACTTCTTCTTTAGAAACTTCACGCCTATTCAGAGCTCAGCCCTCCGTTTCTCCCTTTTATCACTAAATTCGGATCGATCCGAATGTGACACTCTGAATATGATCCTATACACACTTTCCCCTTGTAGTATTCAGGTGGCTTCTTCCATTTTGGGAAGAATTTCCAAAAGTCATTGGAAAACAAAGTAAGGAACTTTCCCGTTTGTAGAGGGTTGGATTTTTTTCTATGTCCACGGGAGTTTGGTGTGGATTTTATTTTCTACTGGGATTTCAAAGAGTTTGTTACTTTTCGATGAAAATTGAGTCTTTTGAAATTTGAATGGAAATTCCATTTCTATTGAAAAGTTGGTATTGGAAATCGGAATGAGATTTTCTTTCAGAAATTTGGCTTTACATTTAAAACTGTCACACGTCTCTATTATAGTCTTGTCCATTAGACTTGGTCTCTTGAATGGCCTTGTCGATAAAATCTTGCTTAACGACTTTTCGACCAGTTTTCAAGAAATGCGTTTTTTAAAAGGCCTCTCGTCTGCGGTGGTGAGATAGTTAAGTTAGGCCCTTGCCAACATGTTGAAAGCTTGTCGATTAGCATTGATAAGATATTTTACAATATTTACTTATGGTTAGAATTTAAATGAATCCCTTATGTTCGAATGTTAGGAAGAAGGGCCTGACTGGTCTGAGAAATATAGTCCGATATAGTTTGAAAGATAATGTAATAGCAATAGTGGGTAGTGTGTGGAAATCCCCGGATTCGGATATTAAATTGGGAGAAGTCGAGTAAATAGAGAAGAGCTAATGGACTCCTAATCGCTCAAATGGAATTTCGTCTAATGGATCCGAAAAGTATGGCCATTTTCCAGTCACAGTTCTTCAGCGAACCTTAGGAACTTACAAATCCAATTCCTAACCTCCGCCACACCAGATTACAATTACAACATGTAATCGTTGAACTTTTGACATTGCAGAGAGAGAGAGAGTAGTCTTCATATTCAGGTTTGACCTCTCTAGGGGATCTAAGTCGTACTGGATGTGTCCTCTAATGGGGGTGTTGTGCCAATCAATAGAGCTAGGCTGATAAATCACTAAGGAAAAGACAGTTGACAAATAAGGGTCTCACCGTCTTAGAGCATTTTTTTAACTTCAGATTTGACCTCTGGCTCTTGCCCCTACGAACTGTAAGTCTTACCGGATGGGCACTTTGGTGGGGATGCAGTATCAATTTGTTGCTAGCCTGAGAAATAGCTAAGACATATGACAAATAAGGGCCTTACCGTCTTCAGATTCAGATTTGACTTCTGGCTCTAGCCTCTATGGACTGTAAGACTTGCCGGATGGGCAGTATGATCACTGGTCACTATGAGGGGATTTGGTATCAGTGGATAAGAGAAATGAGCGTCTCACCGCCTTGAAGCATTCTTACAAGTTACGCTGCTGTAAATTGCTAATAAATGAAATAATGTTGGTATTGATTTTTGACAAACGTCAAAGGTGATTTTGTATTGGATGAGTTGGAGGGGATATTATAGTTTCAATAAACGATTCCCAAAGGCAAATTTATTGATTATGATCATCTCATAAGATGGGATATTATATTATGCCAGCTTGACTAGATTTGTGGGGCATGAGAATTGGAGGCTAGAGAGAATGTATTAGGCTAGATCTAGTACTAATACACTCCTCTGAAGAGAGTCAAGAGGCTCCCCGGGGATTTGTTAAAGATAAAACAGTAGGGTGCATTTCCTTGCTCTCAAGTCTCTGAAAAATAAAATACCCGGGTTTTGAGTCAAGACACTTTTCCCCATAGATTTCTACATTTCCTCAACGTTTTTTTGCAATAAAAAGTGACTTAGGGAAAGTTCTTGGGAGATTTTAATTAAAAATCTTTTTTATTTGTTTGTCAGTTTTGTCGAAAAGTCTGTGAAGTAGAGGGGCAGGAAATAGTCGGGTTGAATTCGGGGTTTTCTCTTCCGGGTAGTTCATGGTTTCATGGACTGATGTTTCACAAACTTGCGAGTCAAAATGTAGGGAAATTAAAGATGGCCGTGTTTGTCAAGGCTTAGTTTTTTTAACCCAAAGTTTCTGCTCAACAGTGGTGGTATTACATTTACATCTTTACCTTCCTATTCGCTCTCCATTCATGTTGATGGCTATCTTTTCATATCTTATTCATGTTGAGTTTCATTTTTTTAACATTATCAAGATATCAAAAAAGTGATTGTATACAACAAAATTTGGTTAAACTTGGAAAGCTAGATGACTAGTAGTTATTATAGTGCTGTGTTTCTTTGTGAGTTTTGGTATTTAATAATTTTGAATTGTTTATGTTTTCAGGTGTAGAAGGGGCTAAAGAATATCATGGTAAACCCATTGGATCCATTACAACTTATGCTCATAAAGTTTCTGGGAGAGTTTTTGCAGTTGACGAGGACACACTGTTCATCAAGGACTTTACTTATGATGGACTAGGGCCAGGTAAGACTATTTTCTATTCATCTTTTTAATCAAGTAACGTAGAGAGATACAAAGGACCTTTAAGGGGTGGATTACTTAAGCCTCGTTTGTACTTTCTATTTCCTTGTTACTTGGGTTATCTTGCTCATGCTATAAAAAATCGAAATAATTTGAGTAGAGGCCGATTTATATTTTCTCGTTAGCCAATCCTACTCATGTTATTTTTATTTTTTATGACATGATTAAGATAGCCTAACTAGCGAGAAATAAGAAGAGAAAGTATAAACTATATCTCCATGAGAAAGCAAAAGGGAAAGTATAAACTGGGTTTTATGATACTTTGGATATCTAACCCTTCTCAAGTTTTACTTTAACATGGGTAAGATATCAAAAGTTAAAGGGGAAGTGATTCTATGTGTGTTTGATGAAATGGAGAAATATTTTTTATAATTTGGCGTTGGGTGAACATATTGGATTAGTATGAGTTGGCTGATTCTCTCGGTTTAAATTTAAATACACAGACTGCTTTATTTCTGAAGTTATCGACGAAATGGTAGGTTAATTAAATTTTAATTGAAGTCCAAGTCTTGGTCTCTTCATGGTTCGTATCTCCCTGTTCACAGGACTATCAGCTCCTTTCCAGTCAGTGGGCTTTGATTCTAATTTCCAAGAGGGAGTAAAGTAAAATATAATAGAGGGAAGAATGTCTTGTTAATTTATGGTGATATTATATATCATATATATATCTACATCATGTTTGAGAATCAAAGTTTGAAATAAATACGAGCCCAGATTTATCAAACGAAATGAGACATTCTGTTCCGGGAGAGTTGGTCTTTTATTCCCTGAAAAGAGGCAATGATCGGGAATATTGGGCCGTGTGTCTATGTAGTCATATAGACACACGGGCTTCTGCTGCAGCGTAGTCATCCGTTAATACGGAGAAGGGGGAGGGGGGTGGCTGTGGTGGTTGAGAACAAGAGCCTTCGTCAGCACTCCTCGTCACCAGAGATGACAACAACAAGTCAATTACTTCCAAATGAATTCACTTTTTCTTCATCAAACACGTGGCCATCAACCAGGGTTTAAGGGCCGGATTTATCCACTCACTTTAAATGGGGGCTATTAAAATAAAGCATTTAAACTCCTTCGTGATCGGAACTTAGTCGGGGGGGGGGGCATGGGATTGGGTATTCGAAAAGTTTTAAAATTTAACGGTAATGGGGGGCTCAGAATCCACACTTTTTGGCGTCACGACGTCTTATTGGCAAACTCGTGATGGTTTGAAACGATTGTAATAACAAATTGATTTCTTTATTTTCAGATGCTTATTTCTGGATTGGGAAGTCGGGAGATCCATCCCCCACGGGGAATTTGGTTCCTTACCCGGACGACTACTCGGACAGGTAAATACTCGAGAGAGAGATTTTCAGTGCTTATAAAAATTCCAAGAGTCTAGTGGGTGAACCACATTGCCCGGAAGTTGGTTAGGCGGAAAGAAAAAGTTGAACTAAGTAAGTGCCGGAGTGGGGGAGCCGAAGTTACCCGGACTATTTAATTAACATGTCCTTGTCTACACATACAGAGAGGGAGAGTAAATAAATCGGGTGGGATGCAATTTTCTCTAATCTCCTATAGATCGCTTTTGGCTCTTTGGCATCGTCTCTCGGAATCTCTGGAGCATTTGCTTCCAGCCTCTGGACAAAATATTTACACTTTCCAGTGGAGTACTTTATTGGCGATGGATCAGTTCATCTGAGTTCATCATAAACCTTAAGAGATTTAAAGAACAGGGGGACTAGAGGGGCATCGGGTACTTAAGAACGTCTCGGAAGGTAGAAATTTAAGGATATCACTGATCTCGGATGTCCCTACTCCCCCACCGCCCACCGGTGTTAATTAACTTGGGGCATAGGGTACTTAAAAGCTTTCCGTAATGTAGTTATTGAAGGGCGAATTTCACTGAAAGATCCCCGCACCCCTCCGTCGCCCATCGGTGTTTATTCCCATTAATTCACTAGTTAGGAGGGGAACTGTTCCAAGGGCCAGGGGATTTATGGCGTTTGACGCTCATTGACTTGTCCCTCAGGTTTAGTTAATGTATTTGAATGAGAGAGAGAGGAGGATATGGAGGTCATTTAGAGAAACCCCGTCCTCGATTTCCCTGATTTCGTATTCAATGTAGAATGGGATAAATAAATATAAATTTTATTGGCCCCAACTCCGCCCGTTTCATGTTTTCAAATTGAGTTTGGCCCAATATTAGAAATCCGAGCTCTTTGAGTAAACAAATCTTCCTATCCCTCTTCCCCCTTTTCCCCCGTCTCTCTCTCTCTCTTTCATCTCTTTGGAAAAGGCCGAAAGATAAATCCCCGATTCGGATTTTCGGTTAAAGATGAGAAATATTATCTCTCGTCTTACAGTACAAGGTCTTGGAGGTATTAATATCGTAATAAATGGCCTGGGAAGGAAGAGGTAGTAAATTTTTCCGGATTTCCATCTGGATTTATGTCTCCTTTTGTGACGGAAAAGGGTCGGGTATAAATGACTTTGTGATAAATACGTGTAAGGGATCTCTAAGAATGATGGAGAGATGGGAGAGTGACGGGGCTGGTGATTGAGGAACCTTAAGAAGGGCTTATCCGGACCTTCCGCTGGGAACTCAAAGGCTTATCGATCCCTATTGGACGGGCATTAGAGATCAGAGCAGTTTTAAGAGTATTATGTATCACCACAGTATTATTTATTATGTAGGGAGGATTTGATCCTCCCAGTAGTTCCTACTTGTGTTACCGTTTCCACCTTTCAAGAACGCCTACTTCCAGTTTCCACCTGATATTAATTTTCTATTTGAATTAAGCCTGTGGTAGGCTTTACCTAGAATACTCGTACCAAGCTAGCAAGGATTTTGAGGTTTAAGTTTAGATCTCTTTGTCAATGCGATTTTTGCTGTTATTAGGGAGAGTGAGATACTTTTGATTGTGACTGTTGTACTAAAGCCAATAGGCACTGTATCTCAATCTCCCTATAACAATAAGTTCAGATTAGCGGTCATTAATTTCGATCGGGTGTCTCAAACCGCAATCTACTTTGTAATTTCCTAAAATTGTCGGTCTGTCTGTTTCACTACTCAATCGATATTATAGCTGAACAGGCCATTCGATTTACTAAACTGGGCAGGCTCGATATATAATGATGCTGTCGAAAAAATTGACACTTGACCTTCAAAAAGGTCATTATCAATATCGCCCGTTACTGGGCCTGTAGACGTCTAGTTAAAAAAAGGGGTACAAGGTATTTCCAAAGGCAATGCTCAAATCAGGGAACCATGGCTAATAGATACATCAATACAAAAAAGTATATCTGAAAAATACGAGATAATTATCGAAGATCTTTCAACGTCCCGGGTTTATAAATGGGTGTAAAAGATGATGGTGATGATGATGGCGTCTACACGTCTCTTTCTAACATTGATGAAGACTATTTATTAGAGGAGGTGGAAAGTTGTAGAGAAGTTCTTGTTGGAGTTCTCACATGATTATATGATGTGGTAGTGTTGGTGGTGGTGGGTGTCCAAGGGACGAGGCAGGGAACAGTTAATGGAGACTGTCAAAGTTTGGATGAGGAATGATGATGAGCCAACTTGTGCGGACAAAAGTCTCAATTTCACAAATGAAACTTCACACTTACAATCAAACCTCAAGTTACTCGATGACGGCTCTATTAAACCTGCTGTATAGTCCTTACCCAACTCCCATTCCCATTTATACAATATATTATACTTTCTGAGGGAGGAAATGTGTCGGATTTTGTGAGAATGCCCGGGTATTATTCTTTAGTGTATCTCCTACCTACTGCACATGCAATTCAAATATCGGAGTTTTTGTCTGTCGAGGTTGAGACGATTTGAAACTTGGATTCGGGATTTTATTTATTTACTTGGGGTCTACAGGCCCTTTTATGGGTTAATTAAAGGTAAATGTAAATTAAATACACGTTAAAAAAAACTTTTTTGGAGCTCAAGGGTCAATTTTTGCTGTCTCGTAATTATTTCTCTGGCTTCCTTATTCAATTGTATCGAATAAGCTAAAGATAAGTATTTGAAATCGGTCTAGCATTTATGGAGGAGTAGCACAAAAACAGACAAGCGGACATTGTAAGGGAATTATAGAGTAGATTGGAATTCGGAAGGAGACGATAATTTAAGCAACTTAGCGTCTGCTGCGTAAGAAGCCATTATCTTAATGAAATGGATTTACTCGATCGCTCCGAGTTTCAAATTTTAACTTGAATTATTTAAAGTACTTCACCATGCATTAAATATCTTTCCGTTTTGTGTCTTACGAGTCTAGTTAAAAATCTATTAAGATTGAGTAAGATTCAAGAAGCATTTAATTTAATGATACTACATTAATCTCCAATTTGGAAACTCAGCCAAGATAAATTGGCAAATGTCCCAAGCTGTCAAAACAAGTTTCAGTTAAAAAAAATCATATTCATCAGGTCTGCAACACAACCAAAAATCGGTCTCGTACCCTCAATCAAGTTTAGAAATGTGCCAGAGAGAGGCCCTTGATTTCAAGTGGACTTTGCTTGCTATCAATATTGGAGATTTTGTGAGAAAAATCAAAGAGGAAACTGTCAGTTTGAAACGAGTTTTTAAGAAATCGATTTTTTTTAAGGATTCAAAGCCCTTAGCCCGTTCAGTCTAAAGAAAGGGTATGAATTTTTGTGAGCGGAAGTGTTTGAGCAGGGGGAGAGAAGTGTGAGATAGTGTTTGGTAGTGGTTGGTAGTGGTGGTGGCTTTGGCAATAAACCCAGACTACCCGGCTTTCTTGGATGGGGAGAGAACACTTTAAGAGATGAAGAGAAATGATAAGAAAAATTGGGAGAAATCTGAAGCCTGAGGAATGAATATCTATTATCTACTCCCAACATCATCATCACACACACCCAGCCCTTTTCATACACATTTTATTCACTCACACTTTTTCACAGGCTTCGTCTTTCAAACTCTCACATACACTTCCCTTCACACTTCCACAGCTGTCCCAGAAAACAATTCTTTTTTTCAACTCTAATTTCCCATCGAGAATCTATTTTTTGGGGATTTTAAGAGCTTAATTTTAATTACAGGCCCGAAGCGGGCCAAAATATCGGAATATCTTTGACAGGGGCTTTATAGATAACTAGGCCCGAAGGGGGTCACAAATTTTTCACATATATTTACAAGATTATAGAGTAGATTAAAAATTGTAAATTTGTTGTCAGAGATCATTAAAGAGAATCTAAATCATCCCCAGGAGTCAAACGAGCTAATTAGTTTTGAAATCCGTTGGTCAGTTAAGGAGGAGTAGCAATCGGACGGACGGACATTTTTAGGCAATTATGTCATTCAGTTTGGGTTTTGGCAGCTTCAGTAGTGAAAGTACACCTCGATATCAAGGTATTTAGTGATAAATTTAAAAAAATCATACTAGTCGAAAGATCCGGCTTTTGGAAGGTGAAAGACAGTAGTAGGAAGCTAATAAAGGCTTCATTAGATCGAGGTGGTCATTGATAGTTAATGAATGCGGGTGGTGGTGTGGAATTAATGCCCACAACCCCCGCAGACTCTATGATCTAGGAGGATGTGAAAGCAGTGGGAGTCTATTTAGCCAAATAATCCGGCTATAATATTATCCCACCATCGCAGACTCGTAAGTGAAACGGTAATTAAAATTTAAATGGCGTGAATGTATCTAAAGGAGGAACGGGGGTGACAGGGAAGAATCATTTATTTATTTGGTGATAAGCCATTAGAGCTCATTACACGCACTCCACCTCCCTTAGGACCAAATGCCCGGATTTCCTTGCAATAGTTCCTAACGGCTATTTCCTATTTCATCTCCATCCGAGAATCATTTAAGAACACCCCTCAGGTCCTAATTCCCTTGCCCTTCACGGTTTTTAAGAGATCAAACACTTTTTTGTACCCTCAACATGACTGTAAGACCCCTGAGCAAATTATAGGCCCTCAAGGGTCCTCACGACTCAGGAGAGGCAGCTTTTGTGCGAGGTACTTCCCACGTTGGTTAAACCACCTTCTCTGACTAGTTATGGAGGAGATTCAGTGCTAACGATTTTAAGCTCCCCAGGGCTGAATATGTAAATTTTTCTTCGCTCTGTGGATTAAACTAATCGAAAAACTGAGGTGTGTGCTACAAATATATCGGGGGGTATTTTTATGGTGATTTGTTGGATTCTGTATGTTCAACTTTGGTTTGAATTACAAAGTCCATTAATGCAGAGCAAATCAAAACTGGAGAGGAATTTTAAACCGAAATCGGTTTTATTAGCACCGAAATTTTTTATTCTGCAAGTAGTCAAGTTCAACTCGAGAGTTAATGTCCAATAAGAGTGGAATAGAAACGTTTATAGAGGTTCCCTATAGTAATCTGTAGATGAGTATGAGGGGAAGCGGTGGCATGGATCGATAAAGAATCTGAGGTCGTTTAAGGATAAGAACTAACTCGAGGGTGGAGAGTACGCCGATTGTTTTCTCATTAAATTGTGATTGGATTTTTTTTGTGAAAGGATTGAGTCTTTGGGTTTAATGTGAAGAGGTTTTAGAGAAACTAAAGGCTTTCCGGACAGTGGGGGCACGTGCTTCGAAATGGGATATTGTGTTGCGTATAGTTCTGCGTAGGGCTCTTAATACCCGCTCGGGTCATGTTATGGGGTAATGCTTTGATGGCCAGTTTAAATCCGAATCCTCACCCTAAATCACCTTTTATTGCCTTCCAGTCCATTAAATTTTTCTAAATTAAGCCGTATTGGATTAGGATTATGTGTGTCCCCCGCTATTCCTATTCCTTGAATCACCTTTTATAGTTTAAAAAGAAATATGATTTTCCCGTGCTCTTAAGATTTATAGATTTTAATTATCGTTGAATTAAAAACCCTACTCAAAGCAGCTACTATAAAAAAAACAGTACTTTCGAAAAAGCTCCTACGAACGACCCCCACGGGTCAACCATTCGTCTCGTTTACTCCAGATTCCATTGAAACTCACATAGCTTTGGTCATCGACCCCCACGGGTCAAACCTTGTACCAATTAGCCTATCTTGGAAAATGTCTGTACAAATGAGGAAATGATCCTGTGTAATGAGTTATCAGACAGACAGACTGACAATGGGGATGATAAGAGCTGCAACGAAGTGGCTTAAAATAAGTAATTTATTTTTGTAATTATTGCAGGGAGCCTCCAGTACTTCGAGAATTTAACCGAGAAGACCTCATCCTCCATCTGCCCCCGGGTTACAAGGTCAAGGACATCGCATGGCTCTCCGTCTGGTGTAGGAGATTTACGGTAAGATTTTTAAAAATTTGATAATCCATTTAAAATAATTTCGAAATTTCCAGGAAACGTAGCTCTTTGAAACTAAATGTTTCATGGACTAATTGTGATTACATAAAGGACACTAAAACTTGATGTTGAGTTTTCGGTTTCTTATATTAAAACCTTTCCATAATAACATGGAGTATTCGTGTTTAGACTGTTTTAGTCCCATTTCCCCGTTTCTCTTTGTTTCGTTCTCTCTGAGTAGACAAGTACCCGGGTGGATTTTGCTACCCGGATCTGAAAAAGAATGAACTTCTTGGAAATAATACCAGATTCCAGATTTATGCTCAAAATGTATCTAGTTCTAGAATTGGTATCAAATGTATTTGTTAGGAATCGTCCATCGGTGAATCATCTCGACGTCCTCGAAGGTCCATGTGGCATTCCCATAAGAGAAGGGTCCCTTCTTAGGTAACTTGTACAAGGATTTCCAAGTACTTTGGCAATGTGGGCAATTGCGTGGGATTTAGTAGCATTTAGCCTGAGATTTGAGATTCAAGCCTAAAAAGCCCAGATATGTTCCCATTGTGTCTCAAAGACCACGACAGACGTAGAGGATAAATTGTGTGCACTTCGGGCAATTCCCCGAGTCTAAAATGTTGAAAGTGAAAATGGCGGAATGCGAGTAGGATCTGGTATTGTATAATGAGGAGAATGCTTTTAACAAGCGAGGCAATCAACGTTGTTGGATTGAAATCTCAGAGGATTTAAATCCCCCCGTTTGGCTGGGAATATACGGGAGAGGTATTTCTAATTGATGAAAAGCTCCTTTTCGTTGAAGACTTAATCCTAAGTTCTAAATACCCGGGTAGCTTACCAGTGTCTATACAATGGTCTCTAGGAGTACTTGAGACCCTCTGTATACGAGTTGTACTTATTCGGCTAATGCAGTGGGTATAGCTGGTGGGTCTATCTATGGACGCTATTGATAGTATTGGACTAAGGATTTAGGAAAGAATCTCTTGGTTTGAAAAATATTTCCCGAGCGGGTCTTATTGTTAAACGCGGGGATTTCGCATAAATAAATAGCTTGGGGATGAGGTTTTTTATAAAGGGATCACTTTAAGCTTAAATGTTTTGGGAACTTTTCAAATTTGTTACAAATGTAGTAAGACTATTACTTACTTAATTATTTGAAGGTATTATAATGTAATATAATTCTTGTTGATGGGTTTGATTAAAATCACCTATGTTTATATTTAGTTTCCCCGAATAATTAAATAATTTGCATGCATTTAATCGTACATAATAAAAAAAATCGCGAACACTCAATTTTAATATAAAATCAAAATGACCCATATTTGTTTACATTAAATAAAATAAAAATTGTATTCTAATTTTTGATTTTATTTTGGATATTTATCTTTTTGGATAAAAATTTTCGACTAGTGTCTTTTGGGATATTGACCTGCAATCCATTTACTGATTTTCAAAATGTTGAATTTGATCAAACAAAAAATGTTTAAAATGTTGTCTAACAAATTCCGTATCCCTATCCTAAAAGGCAACCCCAAAATCTTTCCCTGCCTCAAATAACGGAGTAAAGCTGGTTTATTTTTTTGAAATCGAAGTGTCAAAGAGCTGTTGTTCTTGGAGTGTTGGGGAAGTAGTGGGGGGCTAGTAGGTAGGGCTTGGTAGGGGCTATGGATTTGGATATCTTGATGTGTTCATGTAATTCAGAATAAGTGAAGGCGGGTGGAGAATAAGAATGGGACGTTCTTCCACTTGGAGATCTTTTATGAAAAGTTGACACAAATTCCATTCCTTTCGGCTGAAAAAATGCTTGGAAAAAGTGAGAATTCCTGTCCCATTTACGCTCCACTTCATCTCCAGGAAATATGGCCAGAGAGAAGCCGGAAAATCCACTCCCTACAATACCCAAACCTTTTTTTCCATCTCCGCTAAGTCTTCCCTTTCTTCTTGGTAAATACTCGGACAAAACCCGAAGGATTTCTGAACAAGTTTCGAATCCAGGGCCGTTCACCTCCACTTCCTCCAAACTCATCCTTTCCGCAAGGGGCTAACACACACACCCTTAGAAAATCTCACCTTCAGTCCACCAACCTGTCTCCTACCATTTATTCAAGGTCAAAGGTCCTGACACAACTATGACCCTGAGTCTCCTTGGTAAATCGGGAATTTCTCGGAATCCGGAAGGTTCAAACGATTTTTAAAAGTCGTAAGTTGAATTGTGTTTGTTTTAGAAGGTGGCTACGGCCCTTGCTGAGTCAATAGAAACCACAGAATGAGCAAAAGCATATTGAGTTTTAAATTGAGGGAATCCCTAGAATAACAAAAAGCATTTGGGATGGAAATGAACAACCCGAATGTAATGCAAACGGACTACCTCTTCATGATGATACCCTCTTTCGGGACTTAGTTTTGGACAATAGAATAATTCTCAGATTTTCATACACATAGGCACATGTAGACATAAAAACACGTAGATTTTTATATAGAATAATATACACACGTATATAGTTCGACATGTCGACAGAAGCGAGTCCAGATTTGGACAAGTTCTTGATTTCAAAAAGATGGAATAAAAAAAAGGCGGGTAAGAAGGGAAAGTGACAGAGCGTGCGAAGTGGGACTGGATAAACGTGACAAAAGATTGATGAATATTTCATACCGAGTTTTGTCTCAATTTCCAATAATTCTGGATCGGGTGGTTGGAGGGGGGGCTTTGAAAGGAGTAGTGTATTAGTATTATTACATCGATGATGGTATTCTCTAATGCCCGGGTATCCCATTTTTGTTGGGAATGGGGAAAAATGAGGTTCTTTGAGCCAAGTAGCTTTTTGTTCTCAGGATGAAGATGCTCCACGAACCGAGAAATGAGATTTGAGTCCTCTCAACCATCTCCCTCTGCTAGCCGAATTTCGGGAGATGGATCATCCTATATGTTTCCACTACTACCCGGGCATTAGCTTTTATGACCATCCTTTCATCTTTATTACGGGCTGGGGAAGCTGAGACCGTTTTCGCGAGGGGCATTATATGGAATGTGAATCATGTCCAGTTAGCCACTTCACCACTGTTTGCTGAATCGAAAAATTTCCGGGTTCTCCAGTCATACATGCCTACCCGGACTTGGCTTTATACTATACTCTCTTATACTTGGGCTTTGGCACTCAATCCCCCGTATAGTTGGCAATGGAAATGTATCTCTGAGTTTTTGGGTTTCCTGGGACCCACATTGCCCAAGGGGGACAAGGTAACATGACGCTTAGTACATCCACCCTATTCGCAACACTGTAGTGGGATTTACTGTGATTTATCCGAAGAACATGTATTTTCTCAGTAAATTCCAAGGGAAAATCAAGCACCCAAAAACCCGGGTATTAACTGTGTATGAGGGAAAGTTTGTGTCAAACGCCAAGGGGCTGATGTGATGTCGTAGATGGTTGGATGACCCATTTCTAGAGATATGTCGGAAAGCGGGTACTTGAAAGTTTTGAGCGTACAGGGTTTTGTATTGAAAGGGGGTATAGTATTTCTTTGTATGGAAATGGTAGGTTTGCCTTGAGGAGAAGGACTAACGAGATGTCTATTAGCAGAGAGGAAAGCGGAGAAGGGAGATATTGTGTTCTGTGTATAATTTGATAGAACTAACTACTTAATCCTCTCTCCAGCTCTCTCTCCAAAGGGGCTGTTCGCAAATCAACGACAGGTCATCAAGGAGATCTGACATATATGCCTGGAGACAAATATGCCTGACGACATTTATGCCTATAAAAAATTTCGAAAGTAACAATTATGTCTCGAATTTTTTAAAATTAAAAACCACCACCACCAATTCACGTAAACTAAAAGTAAATGTGAATTTATTTTATAGATCTGCCCAATATTGGCTTTAAGTTTTGAAAAGATAATTCATTTGGTATATAGATGATAGTTGCAAAAAAATATAGGCATATTTGTCGCTTTTGAATTTTTTTACAGGCATATTTGTGTCAGGTATGTATTTTTCCAGGCATATGTCCCTAAATATTATAAATGTCGCATAATCGTCACATAGGCTCGAGAGCTTAGTTCGTACTGCAGGGTCACCGTCCAGAGGTCGGCAGTTTATGAACAACCCTCTAGGATCGTTTCTAGTGTCGGAGAGAAATAGTGCGGCTATCTTATTCTACTAGCCCGTGTCTCTCTCTCTCCCTATCTCACTGTCTCATTATTTATGAGCCACTTATCATCTACTTACTTTTACAACTCTCTCATATATTCCACTTAAATGTACATTTCCCAATGCCTACGACACAATAAGGGGCTATAAACATGATACAGCTAGCTTCGGGCAAACTGGACCGATTTCGAAACTTATATGAGTCTCAAAATTAGCATCAAGTTTTATTTTTTAAGCAAGCTCAAAAAACTCACTCGAACAAGATGAGAGATCATTTTTTTTAGCCTGACAACATTGGGTCTTCATTTAAAAGATTGTGGGAATTCAAATACTTTCTGGATTGATTATGATTAGAAATACGAACAGTTGTACTATAAAATAAAAGAGACACACGTTCTAACTTATTGACTGCCCGGGTAGTAAATTATGCCGAATCTACTCTATAATTCTCTTAAAATCTCTGTGGGCTTTCACTACTATTCCATAAAAAGGGGGCCGATTTGAAAGCTCAATAAATCATTCGATACACGTGACGTAGGAAGTTAGAGTTACTTACAATTATGAAGCTGTGGTAAAAATCGACCCTTGACCTGTAAAAGCCCAAATATTTTTGTTTGGCCCCGTTCGGGCCTTTGATTTAGTAGCCTAGGATGAAGAACATGGAACTGCGTTAAGAGATTCTTGAAGAAAGTGTTGTGCTCATTTGAAATCAAAGTTGGAGTTGTGAGTGAGTAAGATTTAGGAAAAGTGCCTCCGCTTTTCTGCCTCCAAAGATGAAAGGCGAGACGTGCTCGGTCCTCAACTAGCTTTGGAATTAATTACAGAGCTTTTGTAGGAAAGAAGCGGGTAGTTTTCATTTCACTCACTCCACCTCTCCCGGGTTACTACGTATAATACCCGGGGATTACTTATCTCGAGAGAAAGCCCCCTTCCACGAAATCCTCATTTGTGCGAGTGTTTGTAGCTCCATTTCTCCACCGAGGGTTCAGAGCCCTTAGCAATGATGACATGATGAGACTGTTGGAACTTATTATCTTCTCATCTCTTTATGCATTCCTCACTCTCTTTCAACTAATTCAAAAACACATTCCAATTTAATCAGCAATCAATCTAATTCTTCCTCATTTATAAATCACTTAATGGCCTCGGAAATTTTTTTTGATGAGAACAATCAAAATTTTAGGTTGAAAGCTATAAAAATTCCTTCTTTCTAGTTCGAAAAAAATGGCCCTCATGGGTATTTCCGCGTCGGCATGAGATTATCGAATGTGAAACGGTTGAGAAGTGGGTAGTCCTGTTGTAAACTGTCATAACTAGTCTTTAATGTCTTTGATGTTTCAGGTGAATTTCGGAGATGTCAAAATCCCCTCAAACCTTGTCGTTCCGACAAGGAAAGTTCTACCCGAATTCAAGAGATTGGCTCATGGACTGAGGTCCGGAAATATAACCGTATTGGATTCTCGAACATTCTACATTCCTAATTTGTACTATGACGGAGCTGGTCCAGATGCTTTCTTCTGGGTCGGCACGGGTTCAGAACCTCATCCTGGAGGCAGAAAAATTCCTAACGAGAAAGGAAGGTAAGCAAACAAAAAAAACCATGATTTCAAAATCTATAAAAATCGCTAAAGGATAAAAGGCATTGTTGGATATGACCTTTGACCCTCTTTGCGGTTGGAGTTTATTTATTGTATTTACTCAGGCGTGTGTATAAATGTGTTATTGCAGCTTGGAGGTGCTGCAAGGGTACGAAGGAGAAGACATCGAGATCCAGTTGCCGGAAGACTTGACAGTTTATGATATCGATTGGCTTTCTGTTTGGTGTGTCTCGTAAGTGGTGTCAATTAAAGGGGGGACTTGGACCCTCTCCCGCATTTCTTATCATCTCCTTATCTCTTGAGAAAGAATAAGAGCCACTGAAGCCCGAGTAATCTCTTGTCTTCATCCCACAAATCCTTTCTCCCAGCAAACAAACTCCCATCCGCTTACCCACTCCTATAGTAAAAATCCTTGATACCCGGATAGTAGAACAAATCTCTAATACCCGGCTAGTGCGTGTTTGTAATGGCTGTTTGCTCTCATCGTGTAATCTCTTTTCCAGATACAAGCACAACTTTGGACATATCATCATCCCCAAGAATGGCTTGGATGTCCCACCGTCTCTCGATAAGTTCAAGAAAGTTGTCAAGGTAAGCTATTTTAGAGTTTTTTACCTTTGACCTTTAAGTGTTGTTACGTGTAGGACCTTTCTAGGCTAATACTTGTGACTTGTTTGAATTATCATGTTCTTTGACATTGTTTCTACTATTTTATCTTAATGCTGCTTTGGGTGACAATCACAGCCATTTCCTCGAACCACTCCCTTTCCTATGTATTACCCTTTCCCAAATAATAATAAAAAGCATCATCAACCAACGTCTGCCGCGGTAAGTCTGTTTTTAAAACCATACAGGTTTCTCCCTACGACACTGAAAAATTGAAATTGAAATTGTACTTTATTAACGTGTCAGTAGATTCAAAATACAAGGTACTTTGTTCTCCCATCCATGACGCGGGGTTAAAAATAAAACTCTGAAGATGATTATAATAATTAACTACTTTAACAGTTCCATTGCTACCAATTAGTCATATACATAGTCAAAAATAGTCGCGATGACCTCCCCATTTCGATAGTTTCCTGAATTACCTAAAAAAAATATTGTAAATAAATGCTTATTTTACTGTTTTTACTTCCAGCCGCGGCCAAAGGATTCTTATACGAATTGCAAAGACTTACTACAAAACTCAGTTCAACTTCAGTGGGAACGAGATAATGACTACATTAAATTCAAGCTATCCGGTCGAATTATGGAGAAGCAGTGGGTTGCCCTAGGTCAGTCTTCAAAACATGTTCAAGTAATGTCGGATCACTTTGATTAAGTAACTATACATGGATGCTTGGGATTATTTTTCAACAGGCTTCAGTCCTATTAAAGGACGAACTCAAATGGTTGGAGCAGATGCGGTGGTGATTTACTACACCCCAAATCAGCGAGAGAAGTTCCATGCTGAGGATTACTTCATGACTGCTAAAGCACAGGTTCGTTACCACTAACTGGTAATTAGTAAATCAAAGGCAATTACCATAAAATATTGTGAGGTAATGTTTTAGAACATTTGGGTGCCTTAATATCCTAATGTACCGTTAAAATCGAGTTTGCCTTTGGGAAAAGCTAAACATGATATTAACTTATGATAATGATGTTTTTCCATTAAGTGTGACGGGAAAGATGGCGTTTGTCCTGATAAGCGGATTGGAGGCCGAAATGACGTCCAGGTCCTGTCAGGAGCTCGGAAAAATGGCGTGACCACAGTGGTATTCAGAAGACCGATAAGGGCTTCTGAAAAGGTACTGATTGAAACTGTTTCCCATTGGTTTCTTCGTAATTATATCACACTTATGAAATCTGCTAAACTGTTGTACTTGGCGCATTTCTCAGTTGCTGGACATGTCACTGGAAGAGGAAGTGAATATATTCGTGGCAATTGGAAACCTTAATGGCAGAACTGAGGCTAACTATCACTTTGGCCAAAGAACAAGCCCAGAAGGTATTTTTGTTTACATTTCTGTTTGACTGTAGTTAAGGGGGTTGTAGGTCGATATCCCTAAAATGAATATCCATAAAGGTAATGGCCATAAGTTTTTATTCATAATCATCAATATCCATAACTAAAATTATCCATATTGTATTCATCCCAAAATTAGAATATCATTTTAAGGTGAGTTAAGGATATTTTTAATGGATAATTGTTTTTATTGATAAAAACTTATGGCTATTACCTTTATGGATATTTGTTTTAGTGATATTGACCGCACACAAGCTAAGGGTATCTCTCTTGACAGTTTCAGCGCATTAACTAATAGTAAATAGTTGTTACCCCAAGAATTCATATGCTTTTTAAAAAACTCTGTGTAATTCTTAATGCTGCTCACCACAAACAAAAACTGCACCACCAAGTCAATTATCACAATGAAAAGCGGACTGGTTCGGAGGGTAATCTTTGTTCTCATGTCAAATGTCAAGCTATGGATCCAATGTTTGATTGCTGCACGTGCCTTACTGAGCTTGTTTTTTTTAATGTTTTCCTTACTCGGCTCTTTCTATATTTCCATTTACAGAAGACGTAAGGATCTATCCAAAGGGGAAGGGTGACCATGCCTGCATAACCTTGATTGATGAAACCTCAGGAGGAGGTACCGGGCCAGCGGTCGAACCTTGGCCACCGAATTTTATTGAAGGGGTCCATAATTTCACCGCAAGGATAGGACCTACTGGTGGAAAACGGGGTTACACAGCTATTACCGGTGAGTTAGGCACTTAAGGATTTCGAAATTCCGCACCGGGTAATTGAGAGGATAGTTATTCTTCTTGGTTGTTCGATGTAAAATGACCGTGTACTTTTCAATGCTGCTTTTTAAACATAAGGATTCTCTCCTGAAACTTATGCTGAACCATCAGGTTGAACTTTTGTAGTTTCAAAGTCATGTCGGATTTAGGAATTGGCCAGTAAGTTTTTTTCATAGGAAGAAACTAAAAGATTATGTTTTAACAGGTTTTCCATCCTGGGGCATCGCCTGGTACATCAATGACCAACTCATCCCAGAGATCTACGTGGAACGTGGACAGACTTATCATTTCTGGGTCGAGGGAGGTAGGGATTTTTTTAAATTGAGTTTTACGTTTTATCTGTTGTTATGATAAGATGAGTAGTAAATATGCATGTTTTTTTATTAAGGTATTAACACCGGCAACTCAGCCAAGTACCACCCCTTTTACATAACAGACAGTCCAGAAGGTGGGTTAGCACAGAAGACGGATCCAAATGATCCTAAGCAAAAGACGTTTGCTGGGGTCTCATACGACACAGGGGGCGCTCCTTATGCAACCGCAGGTAAAGATGGACAGCCATGTCGTACAATTTTATTGAAGACGATCTCGATGTTATGGAAAAAGTTTATTTTCTTCCGTCCTACTGTATTTATTAATTACTGTGGAACATTCCATAGCGGATCGTTTAGCTTTCTTAACGGATGGGTAAATAATTGGAATGCATGGGAATTTGACTAAAAAACATTAAGTCCAAATGTGTACTTTGTGAATCATCAAATTAATTAGAAGGAATGTGGAACTAATTGTCATCCTTTTATTTTTATTTCCTTTTAACTTGGATTCTATGATCCGTTCTTGTGGTAACGTCCTGGGTATTTTACATTCATGGCTGTTGGTGATGCTCTGAAATGGAATTCTTGTGGTCATGAAAAACAGCGGGTCGGTATTGTGAGTGGGAACATAAGACAATAGACAAGGCAGCACAATCCGAGTCTTTCCAGGATTACATGAAAACTCTTAACCTCGTCTGTGAGGACGGAAGGCCTGCACAACTGACGTGGACGGTTCCACATGATGCCCCTGACCTCCTTTACTACCAGGTAGGGCTTCATACACCCTTGGACCTTTCATTTCTTATTGGATTGATTGTCTAGTTATTTTTTAACAACTTTCCAAGCATAACTTATAAAGTTTCCGAATAGATTTTGATTAATCTTTCGGAAACTGCAATTTCTTTATAACTTCGAATGGACAAATTGTTTAAAAGCAGGAGCGTTTGTGCAGCCTTTTGGATTAAGGGTTAGGGTAAGGTTTATTTTTGGTAAGACCAGTTGAGAGTGCGACAACTTATTTTCAAACGACTGATTCGGCATGATGTTGGTGTGGTTTTGTAAATAAGCAGTTAATATGTAGGGCGAGTTTCGAACAACTTAAGACGTAAGTTATTCGAAACTCACCCTGTATTTTCCAGTGAAACATTGTGAAATTCAATGAAAGTAATTAGTATGTGTTTTCACCATCACAAACAGGATCACCTGAAATTAATCTCTTCAGTTTCTGCAACTTAATTTTTTATTGGTAACTTGACGTTAAGGTCGATATGACTCTACTTGTGTTTCTTACCTACATTGAAATTTGAAATCAAGAGAGAGGATTGGCATTCAAGCCATTTAGTTAAATTCGCAATTTAAGGCTAATCAACTAAAAAATTCGATTAACTATTTCAGTGCTACACGCACAACAACTTGGGGTGGAAGATCATCGTGTCGGACAATGGAGAGGCCGGTCGAAACCGGCGAGATTCCCTGAACGGACTGAAATCCACGGCTCCCTCAATCAGTGGGACTTTAGCTCTCATCTCATCATTCCTTGTGATCACTGCTGCCATAAATCCATCAACATTATCTCATCTGTAGGACTTTCACAGCCTACGTTTTAAACTTTTATTCAAGGAATGGATAAGAGGCAAATTGGTGCTAATTAATCAAAATCAGTCAATCATCAATAACTCTCCTCTCGTCGACAATATCGACACGGGAAAAAGTCGTGTTTTCTCATTTTTATTAGAACATGTAATAACATACACATATATCACATCATTCCCTTTACATATAACCGGTACAAATCATAGATGCATCATCATCCAAACGATCCGTATCAACGTATCAATCATATTGTATAATAATATTATGGCTTAGTCATTAAAAAACGTAGGCTAGTTACCTTTAAGAATTGTGGCTGCTCTTCTCGGGAGCTAAAACTCATTCCCGCACACACTCCCGGTTTTATAATATAAAAAAAATAAGGAGAACGTCGGACAATAATCCTATGTGAAAATATGTAAAGGAACAGATTGTACTCAGAAAGATAGTTGACAATATTTAAATTACATAGGTTAAATGTAATTGACAATTAAAACTTTCCAGAAGTGTATGCACCCCTCTCTCTCTGGGTGTGTATTCCTTCCAGTTTTAACAACAAATGCTGTTCGGACAATAAAACTCCTAGCATAAATAACTAGATACTACAGAGACTTTATAATGTGAGTTACAATTAGGTAATAATAGTTCAAGTAAGGACGATGAAATTGTGATTCGCAAATTAGATCCTTTTCAAAATACACGGGCACTTCAAAGCTGCATATGAAGGGTTAAAAACGACCCTTACGTGACCACGGGTATTGTTGGAAGGGTCCCTAAAATGCGAGCATGATGAGAATCAGGAGGTAATTGTAATTTAGATATTTGATTTGATTTTGAAAGTGAATTTGGAAGAGGAAGTGGCCTTTTGTACTTATAATTAATTACTTGAGTATTGTAATTTGAGAGGATTGTAATTTGTAATTTGTAATTATTCATGATTGCTTAATCAGGTAGGACTGATTGTTGATTGTTCCAATTCATTGATTACATAGTGGGGGAATGGAGCGAGGATATTTTTTGTGATAACAATGGTCTGTGTATTGTGTTGGGATTGGAAACTAGTGTTGTTGTATTTTTTTATAAATTAGATTCAGTTATCGTCAAATTCAACAATGGGAGATTTTATAAAATACAATATGGATCCTGATCCCATTGTCAAAATCATGGCATGGAATTTTGAACATTATAAGAGATTTGAAAACGATTGGTTTGGGTTAGAGTTTTTTATTCGGAGACATGGAGATTCCAAAAGTATTTTTGAAAATTTTGGATTGAATGAAACAAATAGTTTAAAAGGATAATACGGCTAACTAACACATAAGATAAGGTAAAAAGAGTCAACGTTTTCTTATCATATAAATAGCTCAGGTTGAGACGTTACTAAACCATATAGAACTGATGACGATAATAATATCAAAAGTACTTGATAAGCTGTGCAGACAATAAAAATGCATTCTTCGTACCATCTAGTAATAAATGTTAGTTAACTAATTATAGTCAACTAATCTCTGTTAGACTTACTACCCTAAGGTGTTGTAAATTGGAACTATGAAACTGTACAATACAACTGCACCCAAGACAATAACTTCTTATCCTCAAGGGCCCCCTTCTACTAAAACTTGGAGGGGCACTCTTAGGGAACAAGAGTCTTCATTACAATCACAGTCGTGGTTATTTAAACTAACTGATTTTAAATAACTGTAAAATTACTTTAAATTTCCAAACGTAAATAACTATCAACTTCATTTCTGAAAAAAATGCGATTAGTGGGCAATACTATTTGATGTAGTAAAACTTTGAGGTGAATACTCATGGTAATTTGTATCTGTAATTTGTAATTGTAGCTTAAAAGTAATTAATTACTTAGGGTTTCTTCTGAATTTAAAGTCGGGGCTCCGGGACTGGGTATGGAGAAGGGGCCTGTACCCTAGAATTGTTGAAAAATGCCTACCCTTCAATAACGTTAGACTAAAGGACACTTCCCCCCAATATTCCTAGCACCTTCGCCATACCTTGTTCCAAGGACCCTGCCTTAAAATGGTATTTAGTGGACGGGTTGGAGAACGGGAGAGTCCCTGGCCTAACCTTGAGCCCTAACCACTATTCATGGCATGGTGTGGGGAGGGGGTTTGGAAATGAACCCGAAGGGCCGGTGTTGTCCACATTGATTGTGAATAATTAAAAGGCTTTGGACTCTTTCGTAATAGTTTTTTGTCCCACTCGAATTAATTACTCGAGCATTTTCAAGGGCTCGCACATTTGATTTAAGATACCTCTTACAATACATTCGTAATTACTTTGAGAAACGCTGTCAACACTTTTGTAGCAAGACTTAACTTGTGTAGGTCAGTGTGGGTGTATTTTTTTGTGATAAGGCAAACTGTATGCTGTAATTTGAAAATTAGTAACATAAAGTATAAAAACTTAACAAAACTTGTTGGGATTTTATATGTACAAAATCAAAGGAAATTGGTTTCTCTACTTGATTCAAAATAATATTGGAATATATTGAGTAGCCTCTGGTACTTATGCTTTATATATTATAATTAATTATACCAGACTAGTTTTTTTTTTCGATAAAAATTCAAATAAAAAATGGTGGAAATAGTCGAGGAGAGAGTTTGTATAATGTGCGGATAGTAATTAAGATAATTCGGCGAGGGCGGCCCATCCGACTTCCCCTCCATGTATCCATAAATGTAATTATTGTTTCATGGAAATAAAGCTTAACTATTTGTTCCTTGTAATTTTACATTTTTGTGATCCTTCACAGGGATAAGGGATCGTTCAAGAACTCTTTAAAATCTATTTCTGGCTACTTCTCCCTAATATTCAGTAGCATACAGATCCATCAATAAAGGTCAATATGCCAAAAAAGACTATCCAAAATGATTTAGTTTAGTTTTTTATTTGGATAAGAAATTTTGTACTATGACCTGATGATTTTTAATTTGGAAAGAATCGAAATATTCTAAATGGAATGGGGAGTTAATTAGCTCTTTGCCGAGTAGATGCAGCAAGCCCCAATGAGATAGATGATCCCGTTCAGCAGAGCCAGGGACTATGAATAATAATAAATTCAGGGATCAGGATTTCATTAAAATACCAAAAAAAAACCCAAGGGGGCTCAAAGAAATGTTTCCACCTACCCCTGCGGCAAGTTTCTCAGCAAACTTCTGATGTTTTCGGATTGTTGCCAACGCTCTTCTGGCAATCTCAATGTCCAATTTCAAATTCCGGTTGTCAATCTCAACGGCAGATGCGATTAGGACAGATCCAGCGATAATTAGCAGAATCCCCGCAGCCAAGTGGTAGATCGAATCCTGTGTGTTTATTTGGGAAATTAACAGGAATATTCGTCAGACATGAAAGCAGTGTGGGTCTTACAAAGAGTTTCATGCAAGGTCCGGATTCGCAGAGTAAGCAGATGATAAGGATGACAACGGAGATGATGAAGCAAAGGCCGACGATGACCAAGAAATAAGGCTCCAGTACTTTGATCCCCTCCTCGCAATTCCCGCTGGCGCAATTGACTTTAAGGGTCTCAGGGTTGGAATTTTGATCAAAGTAGGCACTGCAACCGACAGCAAAGCAGATGAAGCCCACCACCTGTTGAAGAAATTAGACTGGGAATTTTATGAGGAAGTTATGATCTGGGGTCAGAAGGCTTGAGGTCATATTTTTAGTGCTAAGGTAAGGGTGCTAATGTTATTTAAAAGTGTGCCCTTAGCTCATGCAGCCGTTAAGGAAAGTGGGACTTACGAGGGTTATTAGCTTGACGATGCCACCCGCGCTACAAATATACGCACAATTCATGGTGATTTTGGAGTTGTGAAGATCTCGGGACAATTATTGGGGTTGTGGGTAAGGTCAATTTTTGAGTTTGGAGTCTCTTGGGTCTAAAAGTTAAAGGTTGTGAGAGGTTAATTTCCATGGAAAATTTTCATCGAAGAAATTGGATGAAGTTTTCTATATTTTATGATTTTCAAGTTTCCATGTATTTTTATTAATATAAAAACTCACAGGTGCAACTTCATATAGCCCGAGCCAGATTTAAAAAAACTTTCAAGCTTCTAAGCTAATTTATGAAAATCGGTGGAGATGTCCCCATAGGGTCAATTTACAATTTCACAAAATGTAACTAACTTTATTTTTGCTATTTTAAAACCGTAACCTACCAGAGTGCAAAATTTCAC
>JAQFYM010001485.1:0-33172 GCA_034694785.1 Agrenia bidenticulata | reverse complement strand
ATGTCAATAGACGCTTTTAGAATGTTTATTTTATCATAAAGACATTTCTAAATAGAAAATTCAAAATTTTTTTTTTTAAAAAATAATTAGAGTAAAAAAAGTATGTAAGTTCGTGGTTTTTCAGTCGTGCTCGTTTATAAGAAATGATTTTAGTACTCTTGATGGTCCATCTATTTGCGTAATATATGATTCTTTATTTGCATTTTCTTATAATACACATTTTAGTATTTTTCCTTGTGTACTTGAAGAAAAGATTACGGTATATATAATTATAGTAAATCATTGCAATTAAAATGCAATAAATTGCGGCTTCCTTACATTAATTTGCATTTACGATGCAAATACTTATTTTTTCATGCGCATTAAAAAAATGTTCCATCTATCATGTAAAATGTTGCAACTAAGGTAGGAAACCCTGTAAAAAATGCATTATGAGCAAATTTAAATATATTTTTCGTATATTGAATATATACGACATTTTGTTTTTACGTGCCTTACTCCTTTTAAGTTAAAATGGTAGAAAAAAAACTTGATATTATAAATCAATACGCATAAAAAAATTATACTAAATAACTTTTTTTTCATTTAATTCATTTAGATTACATATTCAAGTATTAAATGTGTTGTCTATGTAATTTCGTATTCTTTTTGCTCCTCGTTTTGCATTAGGATATTGTTAACATTCAAAACATCACTTCCGTGCCACTTTTTTCTATGATGTTTTGTTAATTTTGTATTGTTAACTGGTTTGACGTTGTATTACAATATTTTTGCGTGATTTCTTAATCTTTTTTCAGCTAATTGATTTATCACTGTCTGTTTGTGAATTTAGATAATAATGAAAGCGAATTTTTAATTTATAAGTTAGACAAGTCGTAAATTAATATTAATTTACTTATTATTTATAACTTAATATTGTTTTTAATAATTTTCATGGTTAACTTCTATTTATTTCTTCTTTTTTCTTATTGCATCATTCGCAAATTCTATCGATTGAATATTTTGTTGGAAGAAAAAAAGGAGAAGTGGAAAATCAAAAAGTGATTTTTATATTTTGAGTACGTAGCCTGTGTCGAATTCAAGGAGTAATGCGAAATATATATATTTTTATGAATTATAAGTAAATATTTTTTTTTTCACGCCCAGCTTAAGGGGGTAATTTTTCACGAGGGGACAATATTTAATACGACAGGGGGTCTTTTTTTTTTGCAGAGATTTTTTTGATTTTAGAAATCCAAATAAAAATTTCGGTTAAAATACTTTAAAGATACCATTTAACCTAATTTTCATTTTGGGAAATCAATGTAAAAAAAATCGAAAAAGAATACTAAATTCATAAAAATTATCTAAAAATGCAAAAAAAAAGATACCCATACGTGATATGTTTGAAAATAAAAATATATAAATAAAAATACGCTGGCCAACCGAATATTCCTTTTTGGGAAATTCTCGGTAGAAAAAAAATCGAATAACAAAAATAATGAGATGAAAAAAAATGCAATAATTATAAACCCATATATCTGTATTTGCTATAAAATGTTGATCAAAAAAAGATAAAAAAATAAAAAGCTATTGGTTCTAAAATTTTAAAAACGTATCCAAATTTGGATACCTAAATGAACTAACTGACTAAAAACGGAAACATAAATGTAATTGTGTGTAACAAATAGAAGGCTATAAAGGCAAGAAATAACTAAAAATTATTGAAAATTATGTAAAAAAAATAATAAGCAATAAAAATGAAAGAATAAATGAAGCAAATTTAAGTAAACCGTGTAAAAATAACATTAGAAAAGTACCGAAATATAAATATTCAGAACCCGTAAATATTCAACAACATACCTTAAAATTAATTGTCGCTAAAGGAAATCACAAACGTAGCTAATTTACGCAAATACGAAGTGAACAACAACAACACGTACCCCCACATGAGCTAAGCGTCAAAAACGATCGTCGGCTTCTTTTACCTTTTTATTCTCCCCTTCTAATAAAGCTTTGCCTCACGTATCGCACTGTTCAGCTTGGACTTGCACCTCAGATAAACAGTTGCAATAAAATCTAGAAGTGTACGCAAATCAGACGTGCGTCCTCGATAACCGCGCTGTGTGTTCGGATTATGATTCTACACAAGTACATGTAATACTTAATATTTTTATATAAGTACAAAGACAAAGACAAAATAAAATAACTTAACTAAAGAAATCATTTAGTTTTATAAAAAAAAACCAAATATAGGATCTTGTAAAAATTTTTAAATTAAAAAAAAATATAATATAATAAAACTAAAAAGTTTTTCTACATGTTTTTAATTAGTAATGAGCGTGGTGGTTTTTAGAAAAAAAAAGAACATATTATAAAAAACTAACAAGGCTTGGCAGGTAATAATAAAATAAACTACTAAAAAACAACGATAAATGTGATTTGAAAATCTATTAAAAATTACAATTAGTACAATCTATAGTTAAGATTTTTTTTTCGTGTAGGAAACGTTAAATATAAAAAATTGTTTAAGTTTTAAAATAAAAAAGTAGAATCATTGATAAATAGTAGCTATACAAAAAGCGGATTGCTTTTCTTTAATATCTGTTTTTTGTTACTAAAATGAAGCCAAATATACATTTTAGTTGTTTTTTGTTTTCTATACATTAAAAAAACAAGGTTTTACAATCAAAAAACAACGTGAAATTAATAATATTTTTTTGGATGTGCGTTAGATAACAAAACGGTTGTTTTTTGTCGCAAAGATAGGTTACGTATTGGACACCTAATAGTGTAACAAAAAAACTTACATAACAAAATTTGCACAGAAAGTGCAGGTGCATCTACAATAACAATCTAACCCATAAACTGCGTATTACTGCATTTAATGGGATTTCATACTTATATCGATAATTATTTTTTTTTTGAAGTCGGTGATAGTTTTTGCTTTTAGTACATATTGCATAATTAAATTCTTTTAGTTTTATACTTACAAAAGCACCTGATAATTATAAAAAAAACGTTTAAACGCAACGCCCAAAAACTATTTAAATTACTTTATTTTTTTATTTATATATTGTCGGTATCTGAGATCATCTATATATGTTTGTTTTAGATCATGATTGCCATAAAAAACTTATAAAAAACAGTGTTTTTGTTTACATCTATAATGGCTTTAGGGTAACAATTATTCAAGTTGTAAAAAAATTGTTTTAAAAGCTCTGTAAAAAATCTTCTAGGCAAATATATGCGGCAATCGGCTTTAGTAACAAACACCGTCTACAAATTGCTATAAAACTTTTTTTTTTTCATTTTTTTTGCGCGTATTATTATTGATTGCTTTCAATCACATACAGTTATGCATACATAAACATTATATCTCAATATTTGCAAAGGAATAATTGTTGAATAAAATACAGCTGTAGCTACAAAAAAAAACAGGTTTTTATTGGCATTTGGTATTTTCTAAATAGTTCGAGAAATAATTTAAATTTTCATACAGGGTATGTACATAACTTTTATGTAATAAGATCAGAAAAAATAAAATGCGTTTTTGCCGATTTGAATACAATATCTCAAAAACTGAATAAAAAATACAAGACATTACCTGCCGGAAATTAAACTAAAAATACGATGGCATAATGGACGCTATACCATTTCAACCTAAAAAAAAGACTTTTCAAATTAACAAGTAAATTTCTGCGAACCAAAAGACGTTTCCAACCATAAAGACGCTTTATTTGCAATCAAAGAACGATTTCTAACCCAAACCTGACCGTCATGTTGCACTTCATAATACTTTTTCATGTACAATACAGAGATTAACACTAAAAAACAAATTTCAACATAATAAAGCCGTTTTATACCGGATTAACACGTTTTTTTGACTAAAAAAGGCTTTTAAAAAGCGCCGCGGACACTAAACAATTAAAGAAAAATGCTAAAATGAAATGAACAAACATTCTACAAACCAAAGTGGACATTGTATAGCCCAAATAGGGCTTTATGTTGTTTTTTGGTAATAATACATTTTTTTTTGTGATAAGCCACAATCGCGTCATTAGTATTAAAATTTAAAAAGGGTAATGATTGTGTGTGTTAAACTCTGCATTCTTAAATATGCATATGCCGAAAGTCTAATGTGTGTTTTTAAGTAAAAACACCTATTTTTTCACTTTATACCATTTGCAAAAAGAGAAAAAAATGGTGGTCTACCCCACATGTCTACGACCCTCCAAAAAAATACTTGGCTTCTCTTTAAGTTTAAACCGTATCAATTACCATGTATGTTACCACCACAAAATTGCAATCCTCGAATAACGCTTAACACTTAATAACCAGATTCCAGATATCCAATTTTATTGGCCTCAGCGAGACTCAAACCTGCAATTTTACGGTATCAGTTGTGTGTCTTTGGAGAATTACACCATAGGCGCTTACAATACATCAAAACAGATACACTGATATAATAATTGTTCTGATTAATAGAAACGTTATATGTAAAAAAATGCCAATAATAATACAAAGACACTGTAAAAACAAATTTTTGACAAAATAATGCAAGATATGGTTTCTTTGATAATATATATCGTAACTGTAACTGCCAATGTTAGATTGGCCGCTAAGTGTTTACAATTGCCGCATCATTCTGTTTAATTTACTATTCTTAATGCTTTGACTCTAATATTTTTCATTAGGCGCTGCACTTCGTTGACTTTTTTGTTTAAGAGACCTTTGCAATGAATACGACATGTAGATGTTATAACTTTTGAGAAGACAAGTTCTATATGATATTAAATGTACAAATTAGCTTAAAAACATATATAAATAAGATGTTTGGTTAATGGCTGCTGTATATTAAGCTCGTTGTTGAATTTGTTCATATTCCATCAAATTTATTGTTTGCTCGTGCCACGTCATTAATCGAGCATAACTTACAGCTTAATACACAAAAAGGTTTACCTTAGCGGTGTACTCGCTTTTATCGTTAATTACTTTACAATTATGATTTCCTGATACACTCATCGCTGATATCAACAAATCATTATGTACTTTTACTAATGGATCTGCTAATGATGCTTTTGGACACTGTAGTTTTAAAGCTTCTTTTTTCGTAAGATGCAGTTAAAACCGGGCAAGACGAGTAATATGCTTTTTGCCTGATCTACAGGGGTTGGTTTTATGAATAAAATGACAAGAGCTTTCGGTTCTTTTTTAGCTGTCTATTTTTGTCTTTGGTTATTAAGGTGCGATGAAAAGTGGGTTTTTTAACTATTCCACCCCGTTTTTTTTGCTCGTTTAACAATTAATATGTCCGTTTTTTTTTTAATTGTGCTTTTTTATGTTTATATGTTGTGTCAGGGTATTTTTCTACATCGGGTTTTTTTTAAGCTAACACAACTGTGGTCGTAGCAGTTTATTGGCGCTTTTTTTTTACAACATGTACTTCACCAAAAAACAATATCTTGCAGATACATTAATGACAGTACTATTGTCTTTTCCAGTTGTCTCTCCTGCATGTTAGTTCTTGTTGTCGTTTCTCGTAGTAACTTCCGTATGTTTCCATTTGCGAGATTAGTTCATTCTTTTTTTGATAGGTGTACGAAGCACCGGCAGTGCTTGGCTATGTTTTGTTTTTATCTTAATAAACCTATCATTTTTTAATGCATTGTCAGCGCAAAATAAAGCTCAACTAGATGTGTCTCTAGAATTTCAGAAGATCTCCGATATTTATTACTCTTGACTTGGTTATAAAACGCCAGTCCTGTTATAAATTCAATGAAAAAATGCTGGATAAAAGTTTAAAAACTATCCTGACAACAATTGACAGTAATTTTGTCTTTCTAATTAAGACAGCGTCTTTTTCAAAAAAAAACCTCTTTTTGCAGATTCGGTTAGCATTTTATTCGTGTGTGAAAATTCTTTTTCAGGTTTACAGACGCCTTTTTGTATTGAAGTTGGGTTATCGACTAGATTACTGAGAAACAAACTTAATTTTGACAAAAGCAGTTTACGTAAACTTTAACGTCTTTTTTGATAAAAAAAAAGTTATGTTTATATTAATGGCATAACCTACAATTCAAAACATTTATATATTGCATTGTTTGCCAAAAGGGTTTAACATTATATATAGAATATATACCTTACATAAACCTCGCCTGTTGTAGTATGATGCAATAAATTTGCGATATACAACTGTCATATGACAGTATGCGGACTATATAATACAACAAAATGATTTGTCCAGTAGAATGCAATGCAATAAATGTATTTTTAACACTATTTTTAACGTTTAAAAATATTTTTCTTTGTTTTGCGGGCAATACATGCAAAGTATACATAGTACTTGCCCCTTTCGTATCATACAATCTTACAAACGGATATAAAAAAACACTTTTGCTTGGTATGCAAAACAATATTTGTACTGATGCGATAATTACAATTATTCATTTTTGATTAAGGTTTTGTCTACGAACATTTAGTTATGATTTATTGTCACAGCACAAAAAAAAAATACATTAAAAAGCTCGGGCAATAATTTTACCTTTCTAGTATATATCTTTGTTTAAAAATTGTTGTTGTCATAAAAACCAGGCGCTTTGGTAATTTGACTAATGATGCTGTGCATTTTCCTAATAGGTACACGTTGTTGGTCGTGATTTATATAGAAAAATATAGTAAAAAGTTAAAAAAAGCAGCATTTTTTGTGTAAACAATGCCACGAACCATACTTTTGCGTTAACAATAATGTTGTATTTTGTCGTAAAAGCGTTGCTTTTTTATTATAATATATTCAAAATATTCTTTATTCATATATTGTTATAATTTCCTAATTTTTTATGTGAAAGTTTTTAAAAACAAAAAAAGAACTTGTTTAAAAATAAAGACCTACAACAAGCAAAAAAAGTCAAATTAGTAGAATAAATCTTGCATTAATCGTATAGAGGAAGTAATTTCCATATATTTTCCTAAAATACATACTATGCATCTTGTTGCTTTAGGTTGTAGACGTACCTCGATTCGTACCTACCTTATGGAAATTCCGGTTTAAAGAAAACCAGAAGTCGTCAATATTTTTAGTATGAACCTGGTTTGTCGGGTTAAAAAGTTTTTTTGTAGCATACTGTAAAATGCTCGTAATCAAAAGGTGGCAGCGTTCGCAGTGCTTATAAAGAGCATTATAATCATCATTGTAAATTATTGTTCCAAGCAAAAAACGTCTTGAAATACCGTCACCAGAGTATGAGCGCTTCTATCTTCTGAAAAATTCAAAAAAGTATTTGTTGCTATTGTTTTGTTCTATACATGTAAACACCGATTTTTGCCAGGCGTATAATTTTGTTTATTGTATTTCGTTCTCATAAAAAGTGCCTCTTCTACCATAACTTATACACTATACCCCTCAGTTTGCGCTACCGAGTCAGTTCTAACAGTTCCGATCTTCGTTACACTAGTTTTTTTTGTGTTTTTGTATTGTTGTTGCATTGGTAATAATATCATACGCGACAATCTTTGCAGGATCCATTCGTGCATAGTCAAAAATATTTTTAAATATTGTGCATTTATCAGTTTTTGTTTTTAATTGAGATTGCTGAAAAGTACCGTTCTACTAAAATTACATCTTTTGTTTCATACCTTCTACATGAATACTTCAATGTCTATTAATCTAATTTTGCTGGTTCACTGCCAAATAAACATACAATATCTAGTTTATTTTCCATGTTTAGATACAAACGCATAGTGTTACTCTGGTTTTTTAAGATTGATGCAAATTTGTCTTTTTTCATTTAGGGTTAAAGGGTAGTTCATGTATTTATACTTGAATTTTGTACAAAAAGTCTTTTTAGTCTAATAGATTATCGCAGAAAAAATCTTGTATTATTCTTGGCATTTAATTTTCTGTACATGGTTTAGTATTAAGTTATTTCCACGCTTGGTTGAATAAATTTTTTTTATTTAGTTTTGCAACGCCATTAAAATTTTGTTATAATAGCTTTTTTTGTACTTTTTTGTGATCCACATTTTACAGCAAAGTACTGATATAGGGGGTTATAACTATTGATTTTTTATCTTCTTTTATTTTTGTTAATCGATTCTTTTTCTAGCAAGATTTTTCCTAAAAGGGATATTCGGTTGTTTGGCGTATTTTACTTCTATATTTTTATTTCTAAAAATAGCACATATGGGTATCTATTTTTTGCGTTTTTTAATTTTATGAATTTAGTATTCTTTGTCGATTTTTTTACATTAATTATCTAAAATGGAGATAAGTTTAATTGGTATCGATAAAGCATCTAAACCTTTTTTTCTATTTACTAAAAGTTTGCAAAAATAATTTATCTATTTTATATTGGAAGCCCACAAGACTTGTATATATAAAAAAACTGTATACGTAGACAAAAAAATTTTAAAAATACGCTTTTTCATCTTTATGCATACTTTTGTTAAAAAAGATATGCAAGTGTGTATAATACCCATACAGCTGCTTTTTTTTTGCTGCTTTTTATTATTAAATACTAATAAAAATGTGTTATTGGCGTTACATTGTTGTTCAAAAGTTATAATACATAATCAAGTGCAAATTTAAATGTACTCAAAGAAAGAAATATGTTTTCTAGCAAGAAAGTAGCACTTGCGACCAGATATACAAAAACAAAATACTACTGGTAGTGCGTAATGTTAAATATATTCAACTCTTTCATTTTTAATTTTGCATTTTGCATTAAAAGGTATTTTAAATGTTTTTAAAGAGGCAATTAAAAGCTTGGAAAAGGTATATATAAACGTGTAAAAACTTAACTGTTTTTTGACATGTTTTTTACATTTTTTTATTATTTCCTATGTTTTTAGACAAATTTTTAGGTTTATTTTTATTTCATTTTTTTCAATAGTGTAAAAAGATTTTATTTTTTGTTTAGTTACTTTTTCACGTTTTTTGCTTTTCTTATTTGTACATTTTTCACTTAAAAAATGTTTGTTTTGTTGGGTTTTGTGTTGGTCTGACTTTTATTTATTTTATTTAACTCTTAAAAACCTTGTTTTATATTAACTACAAAAATTTACGTACGGCGATTTCTTTTTTTTATTATAGCCCTTTTTTTTAATTCTTTGTTCTAGTTTTCAAAATGGTCGTAACCAATGCTATCATAACACTCCGCTACTGAACATTCAATGATCTCATGTACAAAACACATCACATCTAATCTATTTATTGTTGCATTTTATATTCTCTTCCGTTGTATTATGTTCACTTTTTATTTATAGCTTTTTTTTAAATACAGGGATCTTTGATTTATAATGATTATGGGAAGAAAAACAAGAAAAAAACAACAAAGCAGAAAGCAAATATCTGCAACTGCATAGTTCAATTGATTAGTTTTACGATTTTTTATAAAAAAGCGTTTTATAATTATAAGACAATTGTTTTGTCTGCCATAATTTACAATGGGGTTTTCATGGGGGGTTGAAATTTATATACGACAAGAGTTCAAAAATTAGGGGCAAAAATTTTTAGCAAAACATTTTTTTAAATATGTAAAGTTTTAAAACCGTTATAAAAATTTTAGCAAAGTTGATTATTTTCTTATTACTACTTTTTTATATCTAAATACGCCAACGCCTTTCCTTCTCTTCACAAAAAAACTTTTTACGCCAATGTCGTACATGCGTTGTCTATTTCGGCACTATCTTTTACAAAACTACATCATACGAGGAAGTATTGCCATTATATACTCCTTTCATAAATAGCATGTACCAAAATACTTTCTTTTGAAATTTAAAATAATAATACAACAAGTTAATATATCTGATTATCGTAAATTTTTGTTATTTGTAACATAATCATGTATATAAAACAAAAACCGAAACAGTTGCAAGGCAACTAAACCTTAGCCTAAAAAATTATATTTATATTTTTTGCATCGTAAACTTAGCTATTTTAGAAATAAAAGACAAAAAAACTGATTATAAAAATCGGAGATTTGCAGTGATCTGAAAACATATTTTTTATTATTAATAAATATTTTGATTTGTGTATAAAAAAGGATTTTCCCTGCAATATAAATTGTGTAAATTTTACTTTTCTTTTTTATATTATTTGCATCTGATATTCAATTTTTTTTTACAGGTATAAGTATAAAAAGTGTTAGAAAAATAAGAAAATCTATTGATACAACCAAATTAAATAAAAAAAATGTATTTATAGATAAAAAAATCGCGCGTATTAAAAAACGCCAAAAAAGACACTGAATATAATAGTTTCGTCATTGAATCTACCGACGGCAAAAAACGTTTATTAAATATTTAGGAAAAGGTTATAAATTTTAACATTTTTTGCAGTGTAAAAATATTTTTTCATATGCTTTATTTTGTTTTAAAAGACACTTCTATGCAATAGTATGTTTTTTTTGTGTTTTTTAGACAGGATATAAGTCTATATAAATAAAAAACAAAGTAATTGACTTTTGCTTAACCAAAAAACTACGCGTACACTGTTTATTATATCCAACGATAAAAAACCATTGTTGTGTCTTTCATAATGAGTCTATTTAAATAGTTATATTTTCACGTATAAAAAATGCTTTTTTTGTAGTTACAAACCAACTTTGTGGCATTATAGTAGAAATATAGCATTACACTATATACAAACCCGTTTTTATATAAAAAACATGTATTCAGGTTTTCGCTAAAAAGAATGTGCATTCGTGCTTTTTTTATTTATTTCTACTGGATATGGCCTGCTATGTTGAGACAACACAATTTTTTTTGCTATATTCTTATATAATAAGTCATTTTTTGCTACATAAAAGACAAAAATAAAAAGCAAAAAAAAACCATAAAATTAACAAGGAACAAATAGGCAAGCAAGAAGCGGCGGAAAATATATATAAAACAGACAAAGTAATTTTTTAGTAAATAATTGTTTATTTTTTTGTTGTGTACTAAAAAAACCGGTAAAAGTGTAAAGGAAAAACATCTATATGTATTATTTGCGTAAAAAATACTTACAAGTATCTTTTTGAGTATCTTTAAGCTCTCTGAATTTATAACTAAGCGTAAATTTCGTTATATTTTACTGTTTATGATGAATAACTATCATAGCTAACTTACGTACGGTAATCAGAGTAGTTTTTATTGTACTGACTTAATGATAAATATTTATGTTTCTAACAAATTTATTTGTTAAATGAACTTTTACTTAAAAATTAAAATTTATATCTTATATTGTAAGTGAAAAAAATACGTAATGCATAGTCTGCAATAATATTTGAACAAAATATAAGTACATTTTTTCGAAAAATGGATATAAGGGTGTACTAATTTTAAAGGTCACCTAACTATTAAAACATGTGGCCTAAACGTTGTCGTATCTTGTGTTATAATGCTTGGTTCGTTTTTTTTTTTTGCAACTACGGTCAAAAATCTCTAACGTTTTTTTATGGCTAGAAAAACTGTTACATGAACTAACTGTTTTTTGTTCTAGAATCTGTATTACTACAACAACATGCCTTAGAAACATGAATTATTTGTATTTATGGCATAAGTTGTAATTTTTACCGCACGCAGGTCATTTTTCTGTAAGAAGCGTTAACTGGCCATACAATAAGTAAAAAACCACTACAGGATGTACCGTATAATTATATTTGCGCCTTCTGTTGTGTTTTCAGTTTTTAAAGTATTATGTAAATTATAACGATAAGGTGACAAAAATTTGTATCTTTTCGTTGCACATAATAAAAATTACCCGCGTCAAAATGACAATTGAATATTAAATTACGCAAAATTTCGCTAAATGTGGTTATTATACTAAATAAACTACGTGTTATGTCCAACGTTAATGCGTTGTTACATAAAATTGTTTTATTTACAATATCGAGTACCACTTTAGCTGCAATTTTTTAAAAAAATATCAACGTTGCTCAAAATAAATATGGGAATATATTTTAAATAACTTTTTAGTTTTTATTACTGCAAACTTATTACAAATATGAAAAAAATATTAGGGTGAAACGTTTTCGTTATCAATTTTTTTTATAGTAAATTTTGTCCATAATTATGTTTTATTAATAAATTGACTTTGTTTTGGTATTTAACAGCAGAACATTAGTTGCCCCTTTAATAAAAATGGAGTAATTACTATAGGTAGAATATTTTTCAAAGAGTCATTTTCCATAAAAAGTATAAGTTTATAATACGATTTTTTCCTACGATTATATATCTTTTTTATATATGGTTTTTTTGCCATTTATAAGCTAGAATCCGCAAAACATGTTAAAAAAAAATCATTTGTAGCTTCATAAAAATACCTTTGATAATTACGTAAGTCTTGTATTCGAAGGACAAGGTGAAATGGTAAAACTTGTAATGTATTCTAAAATCGTTTTTTTGTACCGCGAAAATATATATAAAAAAAGTTTTTTTTAGGACTACATAAGGACTCTACGCAATTGAAGAAATAATGCAGAATAGTCGTTTATGCATTTTGCAAAAAACACACATTGTATAATACTTATTTGGGTCGCAAATTAACACAAGCTTACATATTAAAAAAATGTATATATAAATGCATATTATGAAACCCCATAAAATAAAAATAAAATAAAACAATTGCAAAAGAAATTATATTTTTGTATAGTTTGTTTATTTTGTGCATTACCATTTCTAATCAGTTACCCCTGTTTTAGTATACAATTCTATAGCTACAGTCAGAGATGCCAGATCTTGTGCATTTTTAAAGGATTATATTTATCTGGTGTTTTTTATAATCAAAAGACATTATAAACCATATAAGGGGTTGCAATCCCGGGATCCTACGATTTTGTAAAATTTTAGGATAAAAATAACTAATAACATACCGGGAAAAATACAGGATCCCGGGATCCCGATAGTTTTTTGTATTTTTGGGTCCTTTAAAATGTTTTATGCGACAAAAATACTTTTTAAAAACGTTAAAACTCGTATAAACTAATTTATTTTCTAACAAGTCAGATAAATTTTACTTAAATTACCTTTCAAAAGAGTCGTAGGTATTGGAGCAACAAAAACAGAAAATAATTGCTTAACGAGCAATCTTGAACCCGTGTATATAGCCTTAAAATTTAAATTTTGTAAAATGTAACACTTATCCAAATTCTGAATTAAAAAGTATAAAACCTCGCAAAATTTTCTAATTTGTACTTGTTGTAAGAATAAAGAAACCTTTTTTTTTATTTCCGTCTTCTTGTGGTCATATGAATGAGAAGAAAACATTGACATAGTATTATTATCGTAAGAAAAAGTTTAAAAAAATTTGCAAATTTTTAAAGCGGGCCTAAATCGTATTTACAAGTAAAAAGGGTTTTTTTGGCAGTTTAGTTATAGGCTGTACGGATTTTTTTTTTGTTTTTTAATTCTAGACTCCAACGTAGCAACGTAAAATAGCAAGCGGTTCCAAAAAAGCAAAATTACACTGCAATGCGTCAAATACTATACCCTGTATTTTTTTTTGTGTGTCGCTTTAGTATAAGTGTAGAGGAAAGCACTTAACTAAAAGACAATCGATGCTAATAAAAGTTATGACTTTTTGCTTGTACTGTTATTCGCATTTGCCCTTTCCAAACGTTGGCACATAGCGTACAACGTTTTAAACATGGCTTATATGCCAATCTAATACTTTTCTCCTCTTTTTATTTTATTCAAATTTAGAAAATGTTATTTAAACACAAAGTTTTGTTATATTTTTCGTAGCTATTGGTTGCATTTTTTTTTGACAATGTAAAACAGCAAGGTTAGTGAGATTTCCTCGACAAATATGCATAAATATATAAATGACGTGGGACTGATTTTTTTGTTTGACCGCAGATAACATTTTGTCTTTAAAGTAATAAGAAAACAGAAGAATAATCAACAAAAAAAGCTTTTTTACCAAAGTATACGTTTATTTAATCTTTGGAATTTTTTGTGCAAATGTAAAATTCCGAGTCTAAAGAAAATGTAGTGCTCGTATAAATAAAAAAAGAAGAAAAATAGTGATTTATTATGAAAAAAAAATTTACTATTGCAAAGTTTTTGCTTAAGACTTTGTACCATTTGCTCCTATTACGTTTCTTTTTTACGGTCAGAAAAATAAAAGAAAGTACTTTAGTCATTATTTTTGCATATGTTTTTTTTTCATGATACTAAACGAGACACAAACGAATGCTTCCTGTTTACTACCAAAAAAAATCGAAAATTGGCGAAATATAAATACCATAGTCAGTTTTACTTCATAATATTAAGCTGTTAATATATGAACAAGTGTGACAAACAAAAAAAAAACGTACATATTGCTCATTTACACAACGAAACTGTGATAAAAGCGGTATTGCAAATTTTTACGATCTAAAATATTTTTATATAAACTTAATTTGTGTAAATGCAAATTAACATGTTATGTATATCGGAAATTAAAAATTGAGTTTTTCTTAGTAAAATAAGGCTAGGGTCTGAATTATTATAGCAATATTTTTTTTGCTGTTTAATTTGCCCATATATGTACATCTTTTGTTAATCTGGCAGTTTAGAATGTTTTAACATAAGACAAAAAAGTGTATACACTCCAGCTGTACCGTTTTTTATTTTAATAGTTATTCTTAAAATTATGCATTAAGTGTTTTAATATCTACTAAAAATGATGTGCATCATTTGCGCCTAAAAGTAAATAAAATGGAGTCTATATAGCTTAAACTATTCAACCAAGGAGCAGACGTGTCTGATTTACATAAACTAATTTAAGTTCATTTTTTTTGTTTTGGACAAAACTAATGCTAGAGAATACAAAATACATCATGGCTAGTTTTCTGTATTTTTTCTACAAAAAAAATTAAAAAATATGCATTTTCCATTTATTTAATACGTATTTAGATATCCCGTGCTACATTCCGGGATCCCGGGATAGCGTTTTTTATAGTTTTGTTCGCTCAGGGATTCCTTTCGGGATTTTGCAAACCCTAAACCATATGGGGATTTTCCATCTTCAACGTGTTTCTTAATACATATACAAAGAAGAAAAATACAAATATATTTTATTTAAACTATAAATTTTTCAAAATTTTGCCAAAATATACCTTCAAAATACATATAAACTAGTAAATCTATTTTATAAATTTTTATATATACTTACTTTTGCACGGTATGCACAAAAAACTTTTTAATGATCAATTTTGCCTTTTATCGGGCATAAAGTAAAAAAGTATTACAGTTGTTCAGGAAAAAAGTTATTGGGAATGCTTTAGAAATCTATATTGCAAACTATAAAATGTTTAAATTCCGGAATACAAATAGCCTTACATGCTGCAGATTTACAAAAAACTTAAAAGAAATTTGCCGTCATTTGAAGATATCATACTTGTACAATTATTTTTTTGCTGCATCGTTTGCAAATTAATTTTGTTATTGTTCCGAAAAATAATATACATAGCTTTAAAATTGCAGAATCTACAGAAAAGCCGGAGGAATATTTATTTTGAACGTTTGATGATTTTAATAATTAAACTTCTTTTAATATAAATTAATGCAAATCACCTGTGCATAAGCTTAATACAAACCTGTGTCTACAAAAACCTATACTACATGCATTAGATATCTAGTAGCTTTTGCATGATTTGAGAATACTAAAGAAACAAGTTTTTAATCTGGTTTAAACCTAGTGTTACTTAAAAAAACCGGATGTTTTGTCTTAAAAAATAATCAGGTGTTTTTATAGTCAAAAACTGGAGACTCTAGTCGCAGCCCCTCTATTACAATGTTAACACTCTTTGCAAGATTTTTCGTTGTTTACATGGGAGGTTAAAATAAACATTACATCTATAAAATATGAAAAAAAAGATCTAACTAAACCGGAATATATTAAAAAACAATAAAGTTTGTATATATGTAACACTTTGTGTGTAAAGAACGTGTTTGCACATATGTCTATTAGTTACACGGGAGATGAAAGAATATTTCGGTTTGAGTGATCAATGCATATAACAAAAATAAAATTCTAAAATCGTTCATTATAAAAAATTGTATTTGCCAAGGCATTAAAACTTGTATCAAGTGCTAAGATTCGTCGATAAACATGCTTTTGTAGGTAAATTACATTGCGATTTGTAATTATAAAAACTGCAAAATACATTTGAATGTTTTTACGTATTAATTAACACTTACTTTGTGATTTATATGTTAATAGTATTTCGGAAAATTTGTAATATACAATTTAGACTGATGTTCCTATAAGAAAAAGTCATTTGTTTTATGCCTGTATTTGTACAGTAAAAAATATATAAGCCTTACATTTAATACTTCATCGTCTAAAAAAAGAAAAAAGTTAACGTTTTTGCAAAAACTCAACATAGAAAATTAAGTTTGTGATGATAAACTCATGACTTTTTATATATATAATATACAAATTACACATATATTCTACGTCTTTACATGTACATATGAACTGCGTTTTTCAAATTGTGTTGTATTACAAAGCACATTTCGTGACTGTAATAAGCCGAATTATATATTTTGCAACTAAAAATAAAAAAAATGCAGGGGGATAAATATCAGGCAAAAAGCAATTTTTTTGTCTCGTACGTACTATTTATATATTAAAAAAACGAAACGGAAAACGGTTTAAAAGATTTACAATACCTTTTACTAGACACGTTTCAACTGAATTTACGTGTTTTAGCTTTGATAAGCTTTTATCTACGTGTCAGCGTCATATAAGTGTATAAAAGCGTTTTAAACCTATATTAATGGGACTTTTTGTAGATAAAAAACTTTGTGCAAATTTTTTTGTGTTATAAATTTTTCTGTCATAATTTTAAAAGATCTTGATGCGGTTTAAATCTGAGTTGAGTCTTTGATTGTCTAAAAAAGCATTTGTATGCTTTTTTATTTTGTAAAAAATATACGGGGTACTTTTTCTAAAACAACACTTTTTACCATGTATACAAGATAAACTTTAACTCTAACCTGTTTTTAAAAGGCCAACTTCGTATGTTGCTATTCCATAGCCCTTCTCCTGACACAATTAGCGGTACTGTCTTATAAATAATTCCACCCTTGCATCTCATGAGAAAAAGATTTTAAATAAAGTTAAAATTAAGTATTCTATAAATGAAATGAGAACTACAAATGTCTAACTGTAAAATTTGCAATAATTTTAATTTTACATATAACTAACTTAATAACGGAAGAAAAACTTTGTAAAGTATAAATTGACTAATAATAAATTGTATTTCGTACCCCTGACAAAAAGTTAATAAACCTGTAAAGCTGATCAGTAGAGATGCACATGTATCAACACAAAAGGAACTAAAAGGCCGATCGATAGGATAAGTTAGTTGTGTTATTTCTTTATGTCATTTTAGAAGAAGCGAGGTCACAGCCTTTTAGTATAAGTCGTCAATACATATATCTTTGTTAAATGAGAAATGGATTTTTCATACGAGCGTGTACGAATCAACTGCATATCAATGACTGACGAAGAAAGAAGTCTTCATGATTGTTTCTTCTAAAAAATATTTTAAGGGATAGTCACTTATCGTTGTATAAATAAACACGGATCAAAAAAAAAATGAATATGAGAACCATTTTTAAAAACAGTGCCATTAAAAAAGAAAAAATCTGTGGCAATTATGAAGCACGTTTAATAGACAACTCATGTGACAGCAAGCCTTACTGCGTGCTCAAATTATTGTTTCCAAATACCCACGTACTAAATATACGAGTGTTTTTTTGACCACAAAATGCACTACCCGGGTATATACCCGACTATTTTCCTATAGATAGCATTGCAAATTTGACGTATTTTAGACAGCCCCAAAATAAATTTTTAATAGCAATTATGTATAAGAATGAGATTTACTACTTGCGATCAACATAGTGCGACTAATATATTTGATTTTATCTAAAGCATACATATTATAAACCCAAAAAGTTCGAGATAAAACCAAATGTGTAAAACACATAATCTTGTAAATAAAACATTTGCTTATATTCTTATATCCTTATATTGTTTCTGCACGCTTGGTTTTAAACTTATTTATAAAAAAAATATACCCGTAAACATTTACAAAAATAATAAAAAAGTTTTTCCTATTCGCTTAACCCATTTTGAATAACTTTATTAATGCCACTTTATTAGGAAACTTTGCATCGACCGCCTCTGTTGCAGTAAAAACAACCTAAAAAAACACTTTTGCTAACAAGGGTGTTATATTTGTATACAGACAAAACAAGAACTAAAATTTGCAATATAAAATAATGTAAATTTATTGCAATGTAATTAATCGACCAAATAAATTATTGTTAAATGTCTGTAAACAACAGTGTTTTTCACAAATTTTTTACTAAATAAAATACACATTATAAACTCAACAAGGTTTCAATTAAAGTCGAATAGATCTATATAGATGTCAATATATGTTTTTTATAGTTTTGTGTCTTCTCAAACTCGGTATATCATTCCTCTTTTGGTCGTGCGATCTACAAGAATTCTATATAGTAGTTTAAAAAAACCAAAATACAGGGAAATTGTTTTTTCAGATGTTATAAAACTGTATATACAGATATAAAAGCTTTTAATGCTGTGCGGTGATATTTTTTCTATTGCAATTTCTTTTTTCGATTAAAAGCTGCTTATTCTAGACTAGATTAGAATTGATATAATACATACACATACTATTAACTATTTTTAGGCATATATATTTTTCTATAATTTCTTTTTGGTAAGGATATTATCTACCATTACATATTTTTGGTCGTTGTTGTAGTACGGTTTGATTATGACCACATAAATTAGGTCTCCTTACAGAGGTTGGAAAAAGCCACATATTTGTGGTCCCGTTAGCTAAAGTGATAATAAAAGCTTATCTGTTTTTTTGCAAAAAAAAGAAGGTTCTGTGTAATGCAAAAAACAGAAATTTTAATATACTATAGTTACATTAATTTACTTGTAGTGTAGTGTATTTATTATTTATTTATTTGGTATTTTGGGGTATGAATTTTCTACAAATACAAGTTGTTGTTGATGTCACAAAAAAACCAGCACGCGTCAATAAAGACTTGTGTATACATACAAGCTACTTTTTTTTCGTATATTTGTTTTCTTCTATTTATGGAAAAAAAAATATACTATAAAGCGGTACTTGTAGAAAATACAACTAAAAATATACAAAACTGACATATAAACCATTAATATCTACAATTTCTCGTATAATATTTTTAGTTGTTTATTATTAGTAAAACATATCACTTAATTTTAATATTAGATATCCAAGATCTTTACTGAATAATTTCATCAAAGTTACCCGGTTAACCGATAAAAATTACCCGAGTATTTTTGTAGCAAAAAATTGGCAAAAATCGGGTACCCGGGTTCTATAACTCTAGCTCGAATGGGGGGTAAGCCATCACTGTATAGTGTATTCAAGGCACGCAAGCTGGAAAGTAAAAATTGAGAAATTGTAAAAACCCAAAATCTCTATCCGAGTGATATTTTTTATGCCACAAAGTTACATAGATGAATTCAAAGAGTCATATTACTTTGTTGGCATAGTAAAATGATTGCTATTTTTGTGTCGTAACATCTTCAGTATTCAGATATGCCTCGTAATTGATAGCTTGTCACTACATTCATGTGTTACAAAAATCTTGCAATTATGCAACTGTTTATGCGCCTATATTAATTTCTTAAGGCTTACCAGGTAAAGATAAGACGTGTAGCGTAAGCATTAATAGTCGTTTCAAAAAAAAGAGAAGCTACAGTTAAAAGCAAGATTTTGCGGTAAGCATGACAGTTGCTAAAGGGCAATATACTGTTGCCGATGGATAGCATATGGAACAGCTTTTCATCTCATACCTTCAAAATCTATTTAAAATAATGTTAATCTTCCTAAGACTTAAAGAAGAATAAAAAACTATAATCACCGCTTATAAAAATGTAAATAAAAATTTTTGTAAAATTTTTTATATCGGTGTCAATTTAATTCGAATTTTAGTAATCTTTTCAATCTATGTATTCTGTTTTTTTTTTGTTTTCAAACTGATGCTTTTTAAAAGAAACTACTGATGTCCTGTACACTTTAAAATTACTACTGGGTACAACCCTTTATGAACATCTCCAATGCTGTCATTTTGTTTGCGAAGAAACGCCAACTAAACCTAGAAGGTAGCAATGACCTTTCCGTATACAAAAAAAGCTATAATAGTGATTTTTCATGTTAAACGACATCTCTTATATCCTACAACTACTCTTTTTTGTTTGATATGTGCTTTATTGGTGCCAGAAGCGGGTGCACAACAAAGAAGGTTCGGGTGTCACCTTTGACGGAAGAAGTTGTTGACTAGCGGTTTATAGATATTCAGTAAGTTTTAGGCTGGGAAGACTGTTATTCAATTATAGTTTTTCATATTTTTAGAATTTACCATAGTCAAAAATTGTGCAAATATTTATGTACAAGCTAGTCTGCAGTTGTGATACAAGCCATAAAAGGAATAAAAAACACAAGATTGATACAGTTTACCATCGCGATACAGTTTTATTTGTCAGGTAAAGTCATCTTTTTCTGTATTCAAAATAAAGTACGCTATTCTGGTAACAATATAACGATCTTCTGAGCAATGTATTTGTCTTTGCAACTAATTTAAAGTTTTTTTCAGATGTAAAAAATACGCGCAAAAAACGTTGTTAGTAGTAAACACAACCCCTGCACAAAAATGGTCGACGTGATTTTTAATTTTTATTAAAGTTACAAAAAAAAATACAAAAAAATATGAAATTCATCTATTGTAGTCCTACAAGTACGTGCTAGGAACCCAAAAAAAAATATAAATTGTTTTTGAACTTTTAAAAGGTCACGAATTTTTTTTTCGCAATTTTTGTGACACCCTGCTGTACACAATATCTTCAGTTGGGAACCGAGGGATCTTTTTTAAAATTTTAGCCAACTATAGAATTTTTAAAAAAGCTGTATGTAAATATATTTTTATCGCATCATACATTAATTCCTTTTTATAAGACTTTTTCGAAAAAAAAGAATTTAGTAGCTTTTCATAGGCACTTTTTTTATAGAAATTTGTTTTCTTTACATATCTACAAATATTTATCTGCCATGTTTGACTACTTGCAGTTTAATTATCGAAAGGCTAAATCCATAAAATTTTCGTAAAAAATGTAAATACGATGAGAATGTTTTTAAATGAGTCGCATCTTGGGTTTAAATATGAGTATTTTTTACCAATGCTTTGTTTATTCGTTCGAATATATTTTTCCCTATATACGATAATCTAGGCAGTTTTTCGCGGTCGTTACTTTCGTTTAATAACATAAAAGAGGTCAATCATGTTTGTTTTGTATTTGTTTTTTTTAGCATTCTTATTTTCGTAAAAAAATGTGGGCTTTGTTTTTGCAAATAAAAAAAATATTTGTGTAACTTATTTGCCTTTTTGACTATAGTTTTTTTACTATAACTTATATAAAAAACATTTAGACAATACGTTTACTTGCCGATTACAATTCAGATGAAAAGTGGTTCATCTAAAAACAAAAGATAATTTGTAGCATTAGGCAATTTATAAACTCGATTCTAATTAACCGCCTGTAAACGCATAAAAATTTCTTAGCTTTTATTGGCGTGGGGCAAAAAATAAACTGTCACATATTTATATGGGCTCATTTCGTATTTTATCCGACCCGATTAACCGTTTTTTAGCTCCATAATAGGCCCTCAGGGTTTTGCATTCGAGTTCATATACAAAATTACTGTCCCCAGAGTATTTATAACCCCATAGTGATTTTAACCTCTAATGATTTTTACCCCAGGGTGATTTTTATCCTTCTTTCAAAACTAGTATGTTTTTAGCCAAAATTAAGCATTGTATGAAGTTATGACAAAAAAAACTTTCAAGAACCGTATAACACAATTTATCGCAGCAAATATTACGTTAAAAGACATTTAAGTATGGCATTAAAGTTTATTTCGTGAACTCAGACAAAATAAGAATGCATTACTGGATGTAAATGAATTAAATTCTGCAAAAAATTCTGCGGGTACCAAAAGCACATGCCCTAGGGTAAATTAAAAAATAAAGCTTGTAGATAAGATAATTTGATTTTTGTCTCTTTTAAGTCCAAAATTAACGCCGCTTTGTTTTTTGATACCTTACTAAGGGTTGATCGTTGGCGCTTTATTCTGATTTACAATATGTTGTTGGATATATTTTATGCCCGAAAATATCCGCAAGTTTAGTCAAAAAATTTGTTTTTGTTGTAAAAAAAATCAGAAATATCGGCGTCTGTATGTAGGCATACCACAGCTCATAATATACTTCTTTTAACGTGTTTTTATTACATATTAAATAGAATTACATTGATTATTACTGTCATTTAGTCCTTTTGAAGTCACTGTGAGAAGGCAAGTACAAAGCATTTACAAAAGCAACTATAAAGGTAATATACAAGTACCTGTTTTTTTCTATCGCTAGTTATTTGCATTAGACGTGTTTTGCACGAACATCAAATCTAAAGACTATTGTCAGGCTAGGCATCTGCTCACTTTTCTCATTTAAAAGAGGTATTTATACAGAAACTGAGCCAAGCAGAGCTTTTTAAAAAACGACTGCAAATACGCGTGCCCGCTTAAAATCGTCATCTTATTGCTTACGCTTGCATAAATTTGGCAAAATTACTTTTAATGTTAATAACAAATAAAAATGAAATTTCTCGACAGCTTAAAAACGATAAAAAGAAGTGACTAAGTAAATAAGTTGCAATAAAGGAATTTTTTTCTCATATAGATATTTTAAACTTAATTCTGTACACATATAAAATTTCTTCGTAAAAATATAATTATAGTGTGGGTAAGTGGTTCAATAAGCGTAATCTATAATAAATAGAGTGTCTATGCAGATTCCTTACATCATTTGTGTAATTTGTGGTATGAATGACGATGATATGAATGCTCTTTTACAGAATATATTTTCATATTATCATGACTAGTAAAAAAAAAGACTTAGTTACTTTTTATCGTAGTTCATTATTCAGCACGATAGTTTTTTTTTTGTGATTGGTAATTTTCAAAGCATAATAATAAAATGTTGGTCTTCAAATTTATATTTTTTGGCAGATTTCTTTAGTGTATTGCATATCTTTTTTTAGTAAATATTAGGTTTTTTTGTTTTTTTTTTTCGTTTTTTTGTGTTTTTTTTATATTTTTTATAAAAATATTTTATATCATATATTTACCAAAAAAACATTCAAATTAAAAATTTTAATAGTTAAATATTTTATAGATAATTTTTGCTTTTTAATATTTTTTTAATATTTGTTATTTTTATATTTGTTATTTTTATACTTTCTATTTTCTATTTTCTTTTTGGTTAATATTTACAAAATGAATTTTTAATACAGTAGAACCCCGATGAATCGCCATAAAAAAATGTTTTTTACAGTAAATATGAACGAATTTACTATAAAAATTACTTTTTGCAACTTTAATTTTATATGGCAACATAGTAAGTTTTATTGTTATGAACTTAAAGTACAAATATACATATATACAAGTTAATAACGGGTTGTTATACGTCGGGAAAAATTGCTGTGGCGTATTTAAAGCCCTGTTGTAGATATCACGTTTTGATTAGATTTTATATTATGTTTTTTGATACCCCTGGTGAATGATATATCTCGGCGTTAACACCAAATGCATCGCAGTGACATATAATTAAAATTACAGTGACTTGGGTGTCGTACTCCTATACATGAGGTGGCATACTACTGAAGTTGACCTAAGCGTTACATTTGTGAAGATGTCTTAGCACATATTATAAATCATGTACTTGTTTTTTTTAAAAAAAAAATAATCAGTACAAAAGGATAATTCCAAGCGGCCAAAGAATCATACAAAAGACACAAACATAGTACTTGCATGCATTTAGTATAGTTGTTATTTTAACAGTCTAAATATAATACAACTTAAAACTTTTTTTACGAATGATATACTTAGCACAATTATATCATTGCTAAAAAAACAATCTGCCAAGATCACCATCTACAACAAAATACAAATTGTTACATTTTGGAACTATCATGGCCTCTTTATTTAATAAATAAATACATGGTGGAACAAACAGATTATAAATTGAAAACGTGCGGGTCAAATAGAGACTTTGGAAAAATCGGTTAGCGGAAAAAACTGACAAATACAAAAGAGGCCAGAGAAAAAAATGCACAATAAAGTACGATAGTAATACAAAAAATGGAGCTGTTTGACCGTAAAACCCTAATTGTTGATATTATAAAAGATAAATTTTAAATTTTGCATAATGAGTCAATAACCAGAACGTACCCATGATAAACGAAAACCATAGATAATCCTTTTTAAAACGGTATGGGTAAAGGATTCATTGCAAATACCTTCATAACGCGAGATTAAATTGACAGAGAAGAAAAAAAATAAACAATAAAAAATACATTAATTAAGCAGAAAGTTGATAAAGTAGTAGCAGTAAAAAGCCTGAATTACAAGTAAAATCGTAAAATGACCGATGTTTTAAAATAATTTAAAAAAATACCCCTAAAAAATATATATTAAAAAATGAAACCAGAGAGTTAACACCAGAACCTTTAAAAAATACTATACATGCGGTAGAACCATCACATCGCGAGAAAATGTAGATTTAGTTTTTGAATTTTGATTCAAACAAAGGGAAACGTGATTATACTTTTTTGACGCAGAACAGTTAGACATATAAGATGGACGTACTAACGTCCGAAAAAAACAGTTGGACTTTTATACCACGTGAACCCAAAAGTAAGAGGTAATATGGATTTAAAAATGTCTATTCTGTAGTTTAGGAAAGTGTATATTAGCAACAAAAATTAACACTTGGTTAAGGTATACGGTTTGGTTTTTTACAGGCAAAGAAACAAAATATCAGTTCACATTTACGACACTTTGAGATCTGGGCAAAAATGATTTGTCAAGTTTGCAGTTAAGACAAAAATAGGACTGGAAAGCCAAACGGGAACAGTAGGCTTGTAAAAATTTTATAAGGCTAAACGACCTATCAGCCTAAAATGCCGTTAGAATACCAGAATTTATACAAATTGTAGACAGAAAAATATAAGTGAAAATGTTGGATCATTTTGAGTTTAAAGGAGAGTTACTACCAACAGACAAAGAAGAATGATGTAGGCAAAAAACCGCGTTAGAGTGTTCAAAACATAGTTTTTATATACATGGCATGGTCAAAATGAAAAGGTACGCACCCATAAATTTATACCTATTTTAGAAACGATCTTAAGATATTTAATGCAACAGCTATTCGGATCTCATATGATTTGATTATATGTAATTGCAAAGACTATGATAAAAGCAACAACACAATGTTAAGATTAGTATGCAGCAAACTGGAACAATGCTATTTGAACTTGAATAGTAAAACATCTTAGTTTGATCAAAAAAATAGCAAAAGTGTACGGGGTAAAGATGCACACAATGGGTAGTCCATTTTATACGCGCACAAAAGACTTGTGCTTCAACTATACCATGGACCCGATGTTAAGCGCACTTAACAGATTTTAAGGTATTAACTTATGGTCTGGGAGTTTATCGAATATTTTCAGATGTACCTAAATATTAATGACAAATGAAAAAGCAAGAATTACGACGCGACGGTAAAAAAAAGGTATTCTGGGCATTGCAAGACAAGTTACGAGATGCAGGACGCTAGACGCCAAACCGTGGCGATTTCACTTTACGACGAACGCAAGCCACACAAGACTAGGCGCCGTGTTGCTACTAAAAACCAAAAGTAACAAAGTAAGATTTTATTAAAGTGGTGTACAAATACTTTTGTACAAACCACAGCGATTTTTATATACCAGAGAAGAAGCTACTCGTAACTTGTTAGCCGATATATACATTTCGTTCTTTATTTTGTAAATGATATAGATCTCATATCAGATACAAACGTGTTTGCCGTAAGTTCAATTAAATTTAAGTGCGAAACCAATTAAGTAAACTGAACAAGTGAATAAATAGCCGACAATGATTCTACAGTAAAATACTGTCAGGGCATAAAAGAGGATCCGGGCAAATGCTTTGCATAGAATGTGCGTAGAGAAACAGAGATAAGGACAAAGACGAAACACAATGAAAAAAGCTGCCGCTACGATAACTACCCGTGATAAATTAGAAAAACATATGTATATAGCAAATACAAAAAATGCCAAAGATTTGATTTGGGTTTTATTTGAGAGATAATGGAACAGTCAGTAAGTTTAGTACAATATATACAACGCAATAAAACAAAAACATAACAGTGGATCAGCAGTGTATACAGAGTTAAAGAGACAGTTTTCCTAACCAAACATTAAGAAAGATAGCAAAGTAATAAAAAGAAGCGCGAGAGGTTATATACAAAAAATCGGTTCGAACGGATGGCATAAATTTTGTTACAATTTTTAAAAATGCGCAGTTTTGTTTATGTGATTGATTTTACAGAAGTTAAAAAACATTTTGTAGGTGACAGTATTTACTTTTCTAACATTACCAGGGCAGAAGTACAGCGACCTTGAATAAGCAGGAGTAAAAATGATACGGATTTACTAGCTCACAGGTATAACTGCGAACTATAACAGAAAGTTTGTTAACGCGGAAGAGTTTATAGGATTAAGTTATATTCATATATGAAACAAGAAAATACTCTTGTACAACTTAAACAGTGATAGCAAACGAGATAAACAGCAGGTTTAAGCTTTTAATACGAACAATCAGGAAGCAGATGTTACACACGGAGTGTTACATTTAGATTAAAATTAGGATCAGTGGTATAAAAATACAATAAACATAATATTCGGGTCTTAAGTGCGCTTTGAATATTGCATATGAGGATGCTTAAAAAATAATGCAAATTTGCCTTTCGGGCAAAGGGAATATATGCAGAGATTTAAGAAAAAAGTATATAAAAATATGCTGTAGGACAGAAAAAACGATTAGCGGAAAGAAAAAGAGACAATCAGATACGACAAGAATACGGTGAAGGTATACAAAACATGGCTTAATACGAAAAAAAAAAAATGGAAATGGTTTAGATGTAAAAAGAGGATTAGGTAAGATAATATATAAGACCCATTTTTTTAACAAAAGTAATAGTGGTAGGCGAGACTCTGTTAAAGTCGGTAGTGTTACAATGTAGACATACCTTTTTTATTTTTAGCATACAAGAATACATCATTAGTGTTTTATAGTATTTTTAATAAGATGCTTTATATGATAGTGCAAGAGTTGACCAAATTTTTAAACAAATATCGTGCAAGACTACAATACGACGTTAACTATTCCATGGGGTGTATTGTAGTATTTTGTTTTTCTTGAAGATTTTGTACTAGCCCTTTTTCGTACCATTACAAATTGGAAAGACAATGAAATAGGTAGATAAAGAAAATAAAAACTTGAAAATATACAACCATTCATTAGATTACAAATTGTCCACTGAAATGTAAATATACATCGCATATAAAAAAGCCCAAATATATACGACAATTGTAAGTGTATAAGATTGAAAACTTTGATTTTAGATAAAATCGTTTGAGTATTCATTACGTTGTTTTTTTACGTTACTCTTTGCATATATATTTTTAAAGAAAGGTTTTGTCCTGAATATGAACAGTTCGACCATATTCACGTTTTGAACCTGGCAAATACTACTGTGCACAAATATAATACAAATCAATGAAGGGTAGAACTTTTTTGGCAAGTTAACCAGTTGAATTTAGTAAAAGCTCATTTTGTAGTTTTATTTTATTTTTTTAAATATTTACTAAACATAAAAGTGAATTGTTCCTTTTAAAAAACAGTTAATTTAACAGATTTTTCTGCCAACTGCTAAATTCATGTCAACCTTAAAAAAAACCAGAATCTGATTAAAAAAATATTTATAAAAAAATATGTGGCTGTTTCTTTACACACATAACATATGTTCATCACATCTACAAAAGTCGTGGGGTATACAATAGTTATGTTTGCATTGTTTCTTCAATTACTTTACCATATAACCTTCTAGTAAATATTTATGTAAAAAATAAAATCTAATAGGAAAAGCCATTAAATGTTTAGAAACCAATATTTACATAATTTTTGTATTTGAACATTGCTTTTTCTTTTTAAGTCCAGTTATAATATTGAAAACTAAATTACTGCCGTTGTTATAAGCTTCTTTTTTTTATTAATATAATAGTGTAATTGAAACGAAATTGTATGTCCAAAACCAAAGTATTAAGCATTCACATTACAGCTTTGCTTTGGTAGGTAACTGTAAAAAGTATTAATGTGCTTACAGGCCACTCTTTTATATGTTCACATATACGCCTTAAACCAATATACACGTCTGACAGTAAAATATTTTTTTGCAGATATAAAATCTTATCTCGATCAACAAAGTAAAAAACACTATGTACATGTAAATAAATAAAACATTTCTTGCAGTAGATATTGACCTTCATATTTTCTAAGTATATATTTTACGTTTTTTTTGACTTTTTTTTGATGGGTACTCTGAGCAGAAAGAGTCATAAATGTAAAAAAAAGTATGCAAAGCAATTTTTGTGTCAAACACTGCCGTATCAATGCGTGCCCAGTTTCAACTATAGAAAGCGTAGCATCCAATCATGAAAATAAAGAATTTATGTTTCTCTTAAAGCCCCAGGTTCAAAAAATTACAAAAAAATATGCTACATATTTATTAAGTATATTTCAACTTTATTCAATCCTGACCATTTCGTCTCTGCAGATATTTGGCAAAAATATTGCTGATATTTTTAAGAGGCCTGGTTACGATGTTACTTTTGATTGAATCATGAGGTTTCGCAAAAGTTTTAGTTTTTTGTGTCAGTAAAACCTCATTGTCTAGGAACTGTCATTTTTCTTCTTCAACGCATCTAATTTTAAGCCCTAAAGAATTATGATATAAGGAGTTTATTTATACAAGTCCAAAGAATGGAAAGAAAAAATAGTAAAAAATAGTGACTTTCAAATATATAACAACAAACCGCAAAAGAACTGCTCTATAATATAACTTTAATTACAAAAATAATGTTTTAATTTAGTAACTTTTTTTTATGTCTAAAAAAAAATTGCAACAGTTTTCTATTATGCAAGACGCAAAAAAACCGGTATATCATCTTTTAAAAGTAATTTCAGATATTTTTATCGCAAAGTTCTTTATTTTGAGAAATAATGATATATTTAAGACAAAATAGTATGCCATATTTTACTTCACAAAAATTAGCTACGTAAGTTTGGTTACACATTCGGCTTTTTTATGTGTGCTCTTTATCAACACGATTAAGCAATTTGTAAAAAACGCCTTATTTAATTTTTAATAAAAACTTTTTTTTCTATTAAAATGCAAAGCACTGAGAATTTTACTTATCCTGCGCGGAATTACCATACGGTTACAATGAGACAAAAGAAAACAAAAATTTGTGATAAGAAGCTATTTTCATATATAAATGTGGCGCATCATTTCTATTTCTAAGTGCAACTGTATTTTGAAATGTCATACAGTGCTATGCAATGTAGAAGCCTTCGAAAATTAAGAAAAAACAAAAAGTTTAAAGCCCATAATCATAGAGTTCATTTAGACCAACACGACAGATGTGATTGTCTTTAAGTTTGCGCATTATACATTTGCGTTTTTTAGTTTTTGTAATTGTCGTTTATAAGTCCTTTTTGCTTTTATTATTATATTAATAAAAAAACTTGCTAACTTTATAGCCCAAATCCAATTTATTTTGGTTATTATTAAATTTCCACCCTAATAGAAATACAAAAGAAAAAAAGAACAGCCTGTACAAATTGAAAGTAAATCAAACGAAAGCATATAATGTCGCGCTGACCTAATATCAGATAAAGAAATAAAATTTGGACAATATATGGACGAATATGTAGAAGTTAAATAATAATTACTCGCATAGTAAAACCATGTTAAAAAACACCTGAATCTTGACACATCATGTCATTGATGACACCAAACAGACTCCAACCAAGTTTAAATCTGTTCTTAGGCTATATTTTAGATGCATTTGATAAAATGTATAAATGTTCAAAAACAAAAAAATAACCCGTGATACTGTAAATAACAATGATAATATAGGCAAAGTCTTTTATGCACCATGAAACAGTATTTGATTGCATTTTGGTTGATCATGTCTACTTTTGAAATATGTTTTCGTTCGAATATATAATTATCTAATTAAAACAGTGTATTTATAATGCAAATATTATCATGTGGTACTTAATACTTAATATGATGTCTTAATATGTAAACCCTATACTATAGTCATATGTTTCCGGCTTTTAAATAGTATATACAGCTGTTAAATGCAGTTGAAGTAATTTTATGCACTAACATCTACATAAATTTTTAGACCGGTCAAATTTTAGAGCTTCGTAAAAATGTTTTTTTTCGCACACAGCTGTATTTAAAATATTAAAATTGTGTATTGTGAAAACTATTTATAGGAACCTTATCTTTTTTAATATCTTGTAATAGTCATTCGGTGTAGAGTTTGTTGCTTATTGCTTTCTATACTCAATATATAAGTTTATAAATAATACAAGCCTGGACTTTTGTATATGCGTGTTTTTTGTTGTTAGATTGTTTGTTTAAAAAAAAAAAATAACGTTTTGGGTCTATTATTAGAGATTTGTTATTTTTGAACCCACATAGATACATATCAAACATGATATTGTATTTTATAGAATATAATACATGATTGAGATGCCATTATGTACAAAAAATATTTTATATTGTGCATTTATTCAGTATTGTGTTTTTTATCATAATAAAAATATTAAAATAATATTTTAACTACGTATAAGTAAATTTATTTATACTCTAAAAAATTTTTGTGTGCAATTCTGCTTATTGCGATACATAATATTGTTTTCGTTGTCCAAGAATCTTTTTTACCAACTTATCTGTTTAATGTAATCTGTTACCAAAAAAACGGTTCAAAAACGCGTGCCCATAATTTGTTCTGTACTATAGCTAAAAAACTGGGTTTTTTTTGCCTTTCATACTGTATTTTTAGTTTCGTTTAAATCCACGCCATTCTTTCTAGTGTATAAATTTCCAGAGCCGTTCTATAATATGCTTTTAATTTCTATATGGTCACAATTAGAGCCAATAATGCCAAATTTTTATTTAGCGATTTATGTTGTATATAATAATGTCATAATGTAACCGTACTCGTTTTTTGTTCGTTAAATCGTCTATTTGCAAACAATGACGACAGCTTTGCATTCAACAACGTCGAGTTGCAACCAATTAGTCAAGTTTTTATACTTTACAGTACCATGCGGTTTTTTAGATTCTATAAATACTATGAACTCGTATTAGTTTGAGCCTTCTAAACAAAGAGTCCATCTATACCATACCGGCAGATGTAATTATGTATGTGTATATAGATAATACAATTGCGTGTTATTAGTTTGAATAATCGTTACTTTTTTTTCGGTTATTATCTATTCTTGTATTAATTATCAAGCTAATGCTATTTTCTAAGCCTTAATCCAATCAATTTGGGTTTTTTGTTATTTTCACATTCCGCGAAAAAAACAAAAGATAAAAAAAAAAGCCCAACAAAATGGCAAGTAAAGTTATATGAAAGCAGATAAAGTACAGCAGACACAATATCAGATAAATATACAAAAATGTGGAAAATATAGTAACGAAAATGTATTATTTTACTTTAATTTGCTTGCATAGTAAACAATTTTAGAAAATACCATCACCATAGCACATCATACCTGTGATGACATAACGTAGAATCTTAAAATGCCCTAGTTTGCACTGAGACTACATTAAGAATGCACTTTTTTTATATGTATAAAAGTTTGAAGAGACAATAAAAATAAGATAGTAAAAAATGCCAATATTAAGCAGAAGCATATTCTTGCATACACCTTAAAAACAGTATTTAAATGTATTTTTATAAGATTTGTCGCGCTTTAATAATATCTATGTATTCGAATATTTGTTTTCTTAATTGAAACAGTTTTTAATAATTTGTATATTATCATGTGGTTAAAATACCAAATACGTTGTCTATAAAGAAGTTTAAACTATGATTTTTTTTCTATGGCTTCCAAATAGTATATACCACTGTACAATGCCTTTTATATACTTTTATGCAGTATCATTTACCATAAATCTTAAAGCCTTTATAAATTTTTTAGCCCCTAAAAGGGTTTATATTGCGCACATTACTGTATCGGCATTTTTAGCTCGATACAGTCGCATTTGCGACCAACCAGATAAGTTTGCAATCAATAACGTCGCATTGCAAGCAATGTCGTGGCGTATAAAATCAATATATAAAAATTTTGTTAAAAAAAGTAAATAATTATTTATGCTAAGTTCAAACAAAACATATTGATGTTATAGATGGGGTTTTGATTCTATATGAGCACATTTACAATCAAAAAAGTAAAAATTTCATTTAACTACGTCGAAGTACAACATATATTGTCATTTTGCAACATATTTCGTTTTTTTTGCCAATTTATATCATCTATTTGCAAACAATGAAGAAAACTTAGCATTAAAAACGATGAGTTGCAATCCATTTAGTCAAGTTTTCATACAACATCGGCATTTTTAGCCTTTTAAAGATAAATTTGCGTAACTTCGACAAGTTTACAAATATAAACGTTACATCGCATGTAACTTAATTATGTTTGCTATTAAAAAAGAACAGTCCTGTACAAAAAAAAATTATTTATGTACATTTCAAACATAACATATTTATTCTATTAGTATAAAAACTTCAACTGTTGTTGCTGGGTTACTGGTAGTTTGGTTTAACGCAACAACTTGTAACATAGTAACAAATCCCTGTAGGTGTTAAATGCTTTTTATAATAAATATAATATAATATATGTCAAAATACGCGTGGATACCGGGCTGCAATTACTTTTTTAAGCGTTTCTGTTTTTTAGTATTCACTTTACCGTAGGGTTATATACCTGTAATTTCCATATAGTGAGCCCATGCGTCCATCAAGAATTTACTAAGGAAATAGATAAAGGTTATCTTGATAGTAAGCCCATGCCTATAAATACTTCGTAACAATATAAGAAATGCAAAAACAAAAGAAAAAAAAATAAATGTAAAAATACATATTTAA
>JAQFYM010001484.1:0-33172 GCA_034694785.1 Agrenia bidenticulata | reverse complement strand
CTCTCTTCTTATTCTCATTGCAAGGAACTAGCCTGTTCTCATACTTAGCATCAGATGGTTAATTTACGAACATAACAGTAATTAATTCAGCAGTTTAACATATTGGACAGCTCATTGAAGTAGAAACATCTCCTAAGTCGATGTTCATGAATTCGGCTGGTAAACATAAATGCCGTAGAATGTAAAACAACTGACCGTAGCTTATGAGCAGCCCTTGGGTATGACTTACATACAATCAAGGTCCCCAATAAAGAAACTCGGATGATAAATGTCCTCTCAAAAGTGGAGAGGATGACTTGTGTAAATGTGTAGTTGTTATTAGAGAGTGTAAAGAGAATAGTCGGACAGACGGACAGGAGAAAGTGTGGAGTTGGAGGTTGTTCAGGTGAATGAGAGATTTAAAATTTGATTGGAGGGATGGAAATAATGAAGAGATTTATTTTAATGACAAGATCCCTCCGAGCCTCAATTTAACACGGTGGAATAATAATAATAAATGAGAATGTATTTAATGATGAGCCTTTGATGAGATTCCCTCTGCACCCACTGCCTCTCCATAATGAGCTCACCGACCCAAGGCTATCCCTCCTGGCTTATGCACCGACCGCAGATTGGACGAGGTGTGAACTGAGCCATTCGTCTCGGCCAAGTAAATTAAACCCCCAAAAGGTCTCAAATGAAAAAAATTGTGAATTGGATCAGAAAGGTGTTGTGGTGTATGAGGCTGGTGTAGTTGTTGTTGATGTGGACGCACTGGCGTATTTCGAAAGTGAGAGGGTGATGTCGCCAAGATGCGGAGACTTGCTGGTTGTGTGCCGTGTCTAAAGCTCATAAAGGAAAGTCGTAAATCAGGTGCATTATTTTCTCTTGTCTTCTCATTTGTTATCTGTCACTCTCACCTCTCCGCCTGGAATCGGTAAAAACCAACACTTCTCACCATCCATTACGCACCCGTTCACACTTTTACATCTTTTCAACATTCCCTTCAAACTACTTATATACCACGTTGTACGTGGTTGAGAGCACTTGGAGTTTTAATACGATTCACCTCTGTTTGCCATGGCTATCGTGATTCTAAGAGTCTAGAGGGCAAAAACGGTAGAAAAATCTGATTCAGCGCTGGCCACAAGGGGCGCTGTTGGTCCTATGGGTTTTAGAGCCTAGCGGGACTTTGATTTTCGGAAAGGTTGAGATTTCAATCCCACGTGACAGGATAATAGGTAGGAGAAAGGTTGTAGTATTGGAATACATGTAAGGCTTTGTTTTCAGTCTCTTTGGAGAATAGAATGTATTGTAGGGAGTGGGACATATGGGTCTCTTGTGTCCGTGTGTCATTCTTGAAAGAAGGAGGTCAGAGGAGGGGATTACGGTGTTTGTGGTAATAAAATGTCCTTTGATTGAGGTTTGACAAATGAGGAGGCTACATTGGAAGTAGGATTTCGTTTGAGACTATTTGAGAGTCTTCTTTGTTGGTCGTATGGGCTGTGAGTGGCTTTTGTGAAAAATCGACAGTTTATTTGATTTGGATGACCGAGCTGGAGCCCTTTGTCCTTTTTCCTCTCCAATTTGTTTAAATGTCATGTTTTGTGTCCAACAAAAGAGGCCTTTAGTCTTTGCTTATTCGGAGGAATGTTTTGTGGCTCTTTTGTGGACTTGGGTGGATGCGGGGCCTAAATCTAAATTGGAAATACCCGGCCTAACTTTCCCAGATAGCCACAGAAGGTTTAGCATCGGAAATGGCTCTATTTCCTCCTCAAAAAAGCTCCATAAAATAGGTTAAGAAATATTATGTTGGCAGTGGTGGTGGTCACAGTGTATACGAGAAGAGATCTTGATATGATTCATAGGATGGTAGACTGAATCAAAATATGGAAATATATTAGAAATGAAATTGGTTGTGACAGGCGGAGCTGGTAACTAACTGCCTGAATCCCCAACTTATTCCATGTCTCCAATTTCCCATCCCATCCAATGAAATATGGAAACTGAATATGGCATCTACATGTGTATCTCCATCTTAAATCACCATACATTTCTCACATGTTACTTTTATCATCTCATGTGCCAAACGGGGTGTATAGTCCGCCAAAAAAATCTTCAATATCAGAAGCTCGAGGGAGGAAATCCCAAGGCTCAGCCAAGGCACACCCCCACCAAAGGACCCCCTCGCCAACTTTAGAGGATTTCTTTGCAAATATTATGGGGGAGATGTTGGGTTGTAATTTTGCATGGAAATGCCAGAGAGCCCCATCCACGTGGAGTTAAGTGCCTCCACTCTGCTAGTTGCTCCTATCTGCTCTGGAGATGTAATATTTGTGATGGAAATTTCGGCTATGGGGATATTCTACCCGGATTGGGAAATGATGGCCCACAAGCCTCCGTTGTTATTCCATGTAACTACACAATTGTTTGTATTTTCTCCTCGGAAACAATTTGGATTCAACAAGGAAAACACTTGCTCAACTTTCCCTCTTTATTTCCAAAGAAAGTTTTATTTTTTCAAAAAAGAGAGAAGAGAAAACGGAAAGTAAAAGTGAGAACAAGGAACTGGATTTAGTTTGGACGGCTGGACCTTTTCTTTCCCATAAACTTTTGATCGTAAATGTTGGTGGAAATAAGTTCATTTCTAACTTCTCTTATAGACATTTTTGATTGTCTGACAAGTAATGCTCGGAATTGTAAATTGTTCACACTCCTTCCCCATAAAGGACTACATCACTTCCCTAGGGACTGTGCACAATCCCCGTCCTACTCCACCCTCAACATTTCTCTCCAGCAGAGTTCAGCTCTCCTGGACCGCCGTCATTTATGAACAGCCCTTGTTCCCCACCTCTTTCTGTCTCTGACTCTACTGTGGTCTATAAGACGTAGGCAGAGGCTACAAGGACGTGAGATTAGCCCATTTTGTTCCATCTTCTCTCTTCAATGCACTTTATAGGCTGAACTATGTCGGGGAAATACTTTTAATGGCCCCTCTACCCTTTTTTTCGCAAACAAAGTATCAAAAATAAGGGATTTTATTTCTTCCCCGGATTCATCTCTCATGTTCCGCACTCTTTTCCCTTGCTTCTTAGGAACTTGTAGCTTGGAATATTGATGTTCCCCTGTGAATGCCAATATTGCAGATTCATATACCTACGGGTTAGGAGGAGGTTTGATTTCAAATGGATCTCTATAGGATTTAGCTGAGATGGTAAGGGTGAGAGATTGTAATTGAATTACTTTATTTTTATAAGCTGGATCGGGCTGACCCCCACTACTCGAACAAAGAATAGCCAAGAGCAAGGCTTAAAAAGGGAGTATTGGTAAGAATTATTAATTATAATCTCCAGCCTCTCTTGTCGGGTGGAAGATGTCAACTTTTGAATAATTAGCAGAGCATGTTGTTTCCAAAACTTTCCAAAGCTGCCCTTTACCCAATCATCAAGAATTGAGAAGGTAGTTTCAGAGAAGCTCCTCGTACTACAGACTATTACATTTCCTATTATGTTTCCGCAGTCAGAATCCACCTCTTCCCAATTCCTGCCACCACCACCCACCGTTTCCGCGTTCCTAAAACTCCGCTTTCCTACAAAGCGAGAGAGAGAGAAAGAGAGGAGCATTCACACCTTGTGTTCAATTTAATTCAGCCCTCCCTCTCTGCTGCAGTAGACTATGTCTGTGGAATGTAGGAGATCCAAAGTCATAAAGGCGGTGTCGGATACTAATAATAATAATTTTCTAGGTGATTCTCGTTACACATGTTTCCGTGCATTTATTAGACTGGGGCTATAAGGTCTCATTTGTGCGTCTGTGGGCATCAGAGATGGGAAATTGCATTCCTCGCCTTCTCATTCATTCTCATCATAATTCATCCAGACGTTTGTATTGGGGCTTTACTACTATTTAGCCACCACAACATCTCAATTTACTCATCCTCAACGAACCGCAGCGAGCTAGGAGCCAACAAGGGTTCCAAAAGCCCTGGACTCTACTCTCAAAGCCCCAACTCCTTTCCACAGTCCCGTCAAAATCCACAAAGAATTCCCTCCAGAGTGCCACACTCCTGGAACACCAGAGAAGGGATCTGGAGAAAATTCCACACACTTATTACTATACACAGAGAGGATGAATGATTTCATAGGAGTTGGTGGAACAATAGCCTCCGGACTTGTGGGGCGTTCATGGACTCTGAGATTACCCACGTGGTAGGACCACACCCTCGAGTCCGATTTTACTACCGATTTCGGTCTGTGGACGGGGATTATGCGGGGCGATAAGTCATATTGGTCCTACTGCCTCTGCTTGGCATCATCGTCCTCCCATTGAGTGTGGCCATAATTTGCATTGGACTTGTTTTGAGAGGCGGCTTTGATATTCTTTGGAGAAGATGGAGAGAGATGTGTGGGGACACTGGGGAGAGGAGATAAGCCATGCGGAATTACTTTCTTCTTTCATACCGCACAAGCCTTTTCAGACGTTGGGAGGATTTGATTTCTTTTGTTTCGTAATATTCAGAGGGGGGAGGCTATTATGACTGGTCGAGACCGCTGCTCCAATTTAGACCTAGGGAACTGGAAACTATTCAAATTTCACATTCTCACACTTCTTAATCTTCTTGCAAATCCTTTCGTGCATAGATTTAGTCTGGAGACTGCTAAACCTTCCTAGTGAGTGAGGTTTGCTGCACATTTTTCTTAAGAGAAAGCTTGAGGGGGCGGGGGTAGTTTGACCTTCGGAGTGTATATAGTCACCTTGGCACGTGGCTTTTCCCAAGGAAGACAGCAAGCTCAGATGTTTTATACCGGAGGTTTGTGTTTTGTGTGAGCATTGAGGATTTTGAAAGAGGTTTTTGCTGTTTTTTTGTGGATTTGATTTTGCGAGGCTGAAAAGTTTCAAATATCTCAATTAAAAATTGAGCTTTGAGAGGACAGAGAGTTTTGACATTAATTAATGGTCATGAAATGATATTCCATTGTTCCCTAATTGGTGGACATATCAGCTCGTAGCCATGAAATAAAAAATCTTTAGAAATAATTGATCTCGAACATGGCATTATGATTTCCACGCCTGATAGCTCCCAGGAATCTCTCTCCGCTCTTTTGTGATATGTCATTAGGGATGCTCTAATTCCTTGATGCAATCAAGCCCCATGATGAACCTCTATGAAATCTCGTCCACATAGTTCTCTAGTCAATTTAGAATCCCCGTAATATCCTTCACTTCCCCATCAGTCCATAAAAATAGATTCATTCAAATTGGATCCCAGCCATGACAAATTGCTCTCTCGTCTCCTATGCCCAGCACCCAGACATAATACGCACACCCTCCAACAACTTGTTCAATAATCACAAGAGCCTCGTGTTTATTTATTTTAAAATCCACCTTCTGTGATTCTGTGACTGGAGAGGAATTCATTTCCGCCTATTGGACGGACAAGGAATTCGCACAAGTAGGAAATAAAAATCTGTTTAGCTATGTGCATTTATCTTTATGAGTTAGGGGATTGTATACAGAGGATGCGGTTGTGTGTGAATTATTGTCATCAAAGGGATCTTCTTTTTTTCTACAAGGGAGAAGGGTTGAACGGAGATTTAGGAATTCGTATTACGGGCTGGAAGGTATGTGCGGAGTTGGTTATTTGACAGATCTATGACTATCCTATCTAGGTCGGTGGTGGTGGCTATGAGTCCATGAGGAAATATAGTCTCGTGGCTTACACAGGGTCCACAGGGTACAATACCCGGGGCTACCCGCGTCTTGTAGTTACACCCACGAACTATACAGCACCCAAAGGACCCCGAGTCGAGTAGAGCCCGGTAGATTGTGAACCTTGACTATATGAGACAATGACAATGATGCCCGGGATTTTTATAGAGATTTATTGTACGGAATAAGTCCACGTTCTTCTAAAGGGGTCTGTGTTGGGTATTACTGAAACCTGGGTGGTGGTGAACCCTGAAAAGTGGGATAAAAAGGAAGGAAGGGAGTCGTATATCATAATGATTCATGGGAAGGGAAAGTGGGAGCGGATGGAAGTGTTTTGTCTGCTAAATCCTAGTGCCTTGTCATAATGTATTAGATCACCTGAATTCCTCAAACCTTTTTGTACCCAAAAGTGGAATGTCATCTCTCCTGAAATATTCCCTCCTTCAATTGGCTGCGTAGATTGTGTGTGGAATAGAGACGGAGAGGTTTTGGATGATATGTGGATTAGGGCAAGACAAATTGGCAATGATATGGAAGCCCGTACTGGCACTGGCTCCAGACCAAGCCAATCTAGACGATTCACCGAAGTTAAAGACACACTCACAAGTGTACTAGGAAGTTAACAATAGTGGATGCAAATAATTCTCTCATCATTAGAGAGACCTGTGTAGAATAAATTAGAGTTCAAAGTGCAGGGACTTCCGTGTTGGAAAATAATGAGCCTTTCCACCAGCACGTGTCCGTCCGTGTTGTATGGTAACAAGGAGGCTTTTAGTAACAACTGCTTGAGCCATTCCTTGTGTGTCTATACGACTGCACACTATTCATACAATTTTAATCTCCGCACTTGTATTTTAATCCAACCTCTTTCTTAAAATAAATTATTAATCAAGCCATTAACTACGAAACCACTTGGAAGGATAGAACAACACTCGTTAAGCCCGTATGGTCAATTCCTGCAGTTGTAATTTAAAAGGATTCTTCCGGACATTCTTGTAGACTTGGAAGCTTAAGTCAGCCCAGTACAAAGGGGATTTAGTGTCAAATTTTAATGTAGTTTGTGGGCAGCCCTTAAGTTTATATATCTAGACTCATGGGAGGTTCCATTCGTTATAGAATCACATAGGCTGCATATTATGGTTAGCCCCACGTGTCGTACCACCACCGCAGCAGGTTAAGGTGAATTAATTATTACTTTATAAATAACAATGGGCAGTTTTTGTTCACACTTCCAACGAGGGTGGCTACTAACCGCCACCCATTATTCCACCTTGTAAAGAATAAAGAGTTTAATTTCGCACCCACCAGCTAATTCCTATAAAGATGCCCGCACTCTCTGTTCTTTGGTAGTCTATTAGCGGGGCTGCCTATGACTCCGGACCGCTTCTCATAAATCAATTAAATCCACCTGCTCATCCACCAGACTAATAATGGGAATTAAATCGGATTTACAAGTGACACCCACACACCCCTAAACACGCACCATAAGTGCCTATAGAGAGAGAGACTCTGAGCCTATGTCTCACATGATTATGTGGGGGTATCTTTGTCTATAGTTGGAACTTGGAGCTCCATGTACTACAGAGCACAGGGTTCAAAGTCATTGATGAAGAGATTATAGAATTTGGAGGTGGTGAGAATTTGCGTGTATTTTTAGCAGATTTAGAGTCTGATTTGCAAAGCGGTGGGGTAATCAAAAGTGATTAAATCATTTGGGCCTGGCCTTTGGGATAAGAGAGACGGATGATTGGAGAGTGAGCCAACGCCCTGATCCTTAATTATTATTCAATGCTAATTGGCCAGAGGTGAAATAATAATTCCCAGAGAATCCTTTCCATTCACTTGGCAGGGATTTACATAAGCCAAAGCGATCCGTCTTACTAAGAGATTCATCATCGTCCCTTACTCAATTATCTCAACTAGCTTGGGTTTTATTAAATAAGCCGACACATAAGATGGTTATTTGTATGGAAGGATCACTTGCGGAAATCCATCTCATTTTTTGGGAGAGGGTGGATTTTTGTGCTGGAAATCAAGGTTTTTATTTTTTTGTAGTTGATGAAAATGTTAGGGAATGATTAATGAGATTTTAATCCAAGATGCTAGCATCTGTTGCTTTTCTTAATATTTTTGAGGACGGAGGTCTGAGAGGAATTATTTTGAAAGGGCTCCACACGGAGGTTATTGATTTAGCTAGAACAACCGACACTTCAGGTCTTATTACTTTTGCTGACGGCTCCAGAGTGCATCCCGAGCTCTTTGGGCAGAATAAAATTGTACGAGTAATGGAAATCAGATATTGGATAATAAAAAATGTGGAAGCAGGGATTCAATAAATATACCGAAAGGCGGAACTATTTTTTAAAGGGCTGGCCATAAACTGCGTATAGTTTTAGTATCCTTCATTAATTGGCACACTTAACACTTAACACACGGTGTCTTAACATGGGGCCTTGAGTATAGTTTTTAAAGAGTTTGCATGATAATCAATGGAAACTGAGGGCCGAAGGGCTAATTGGACAACAAGCTTGAAGAATCAGCCACGAATTAAATGATATGAGTAGAAGGATCTATGATTTATGGACGACCCCTTCTAGTCTCATTCTTTTCCGCAGAGTTGTTTTGGATGTTTTTGTGAGATGTTTTTTACGGTCAATTAGCCAAGCCAAGGTATTTTGAAATTGGATGTGTAGCTCATATAAACTCGGGGGGTTGTAAATGTGTGTATTTCACAACAAGTATGGATTGAGAGAAAAGGGCCTTTGAGCTCCTTGTCCATCCACCATAATCTTTTGTAATGCCTAAAAAGTGTCCAAGGGGAGGAGGGGATATTGTATTTTTTATTGGAGGATGAGAGTATAATAAAGTGTCTGTAAATGCTGTCATAATAATATATTCTCTCAGCCAGAATAGGCAGGGACTATATGAGCCCTTTTTATGAAATGTGTTTATAAAGTGTTTAATGGACTGTTCACAAATGCATAACTTGGCCCTCCAGCCACCACCGCCTATAGAGATGAACCTACATGATCCCCATGTATATTCATGTAACTACATCTTATCCAAGACATTTTTTATTCCATCGTAAATTCAATCCTGATAACATTGGATTCTTTTCCCCCATTCGGACACTGACCCTGAGCACCCGACTTTCTCCTCCTACGCTTTCTCTCATAGTATCCAATTTCCAAGAGTTGTTCGAAAAAATTAAATCAGGACTGGTGCGTACTAGTAACTATCAAGATCTGGATATCTAGGGCTAGGTACCTTACAGTATAAGGTATTATGTAATTGCATAACGGGACTATATAGTGACTAATGTCAATTAAGGCCTGTCTGTGCCACCTCTGCATGTAGGAAGGATAATTCCATGTAGGAAGGAGCGCATACGTCTTCGGAGCTCTCAATGCTTAACTTGACATGAATTTGTGGAGGACGATAACTCTTATAATAATGCTCTGCTTTTGACATTATGGTCTCACCCTCCTACATGGAATTAATGATAAGCTACTAAACACTCACACTTCTTCACAGATAACACCAACTCGGAGAGAGAGACTTTTAAATTTAATCCCAAATGGCCCTAGACTGAAACGGCCACTATTTGAGAGAGTTGAGTGGATTGCCTTCCTTCTGGGATGGCCCCCACTGCCGCCTTGCGGTTCGGGACACCCATTTTTTACTCTCCAACTCAAGGATAAGGAACATCAATTGGTCGTTTCTGTCAAATACAGCTTATCTACTTCAAAAAGAATTATAACATCCCCACCTCCCTACTACTACTAACTAACTACTCAAAATATTATTATTATTATTATTACCAGCTTCAAAAGGGTATTTCCTCCTGAAAAAACCACCAAAAGTAGGCTGTTTATAATTCTGAGTAATTGTAGGTCATATATAAGCCCGGCTTAAGGACTGTGTGTCCACGATGGGCGAGTGTGATTGGTCAGTTGTGTGGGAATTAATTGGAGGGGAAATTGTCCTCTCGTACTTGTAATTGCTGGACATTCTTGGTCTGTTTGGTATGTGGGGACACGTCTTCAATTTGTCCCGATTGGGTGCTACTACACGCTCGGCCCTCCGTCCATCTCCTCTTCTTGACCTGGATTCCAGGGCGGGGAAGGAGAGTCTGGGTCCATCCAATATCAGATACAGACAGGGGAGTAGATGATGATGATACTCACGCACATACCCTTCCATAATACCTATCCCTTCAGCAGTCCTTTGTACAAGGACAGAGTAAAGTCGGGGAATTCGAGAAGATCCAAATTTGAGGAATCTATTCGACTCTGATGGGCTGCCAAGGGATGAGGCACTTAGGACAGAGGCCGAGTGCCCCATGGCCGGTGCATGGAGTGGGAGGATGGACAGAGGTGGTGGATGGCCCGTGGGGGCTTGGAAGTGACATAATCTGAATTCAACTCTTGTCCCGTGTAGCTGTCCTTTTGTCAAATTCAGACTTGTCCGCAGAGACTTTTGAAATCCCCGACATTTCCTTCCACTTTCTTACAGAGGGAAATACTTTTCATTCAGCCTCCGAAAACGTCTCGAACCTTAATGGCTCATGAGGACTCTGAGGAGGGCTTGGAGAAACTTTCCCAAATGTTTGAGCCATACACATACACAAGCCATAGCTTCCATGATGGATGATTTATGGATCTCATATGACCACAAAGGACAATTTATGAAGCCCTTCCTTAGCCCTAGCCTTCCACAACTGCATCCATCAATCATCTCAACAAAGAGTTGGGAAAAAATACAGAAACTTTATACAATTGGCAAGTGAAAACTTTGTCCGCCAAATCTCTCCCGCAGCGTCTAGCCAAAATGAACGAGACGAATAGCAAATTACAATCCTTGTCCAAAAATAAAATATTAAATTCACCACAAACGTCCCCATAAATGTCATTTATTATAGATTCCTATTTAACACGATACTATTTAAAATCCGTTTAAAGAAAACACGGAACAAAGATTTATAAGCAAGTAAGGACAATGACTATTAAAAACTCACCGTGTAAAGGCCAAACCCCTACTGGGTCATCCTGAACATGAATAAAAACGGTTGGGATTGCCAAAGGAGAAAGTAGGTGAAAATGTGGTGTGAGTTGGAGTGAAAGTGTGGCAGTAATACTAGGCAGTGGGGGCTGCAACACTAAGGTCTATAATTTCGGTCACTGTGCCCAAGTGGAAGTGGACGAGGTGGTTTTTGGGGTGTGGGATTGGCGTTGAAGATGAAAAATGGATGTGGCCAACTTGTGTGAGAAATCAGAGAGAGAGTAACAATTAGGGGCCTTTGAGTTTTGACTCTGTGAGAGAAGCCGAGGGGGGAGTTTGAGAAAAGTCAAAGTGTGTGGACCATCCGTCTCATGTCAACTTCTCACACCTTGTCCAAGAGGTCTTGGTAATTGTCAATCACCTCCATATCTCCGCACTTGCTAATATTCCCCTGTAGTCCTCCTGAGAAAAATAAACTTTCTCTATATACCCAGACGGAGGTTGGGATGGATTTTATAATTGGCCGTATGGGCCTGAGTTAAATCTGTGTGGAGGAATGCAAGAGAAATGTGGAGCAGATTTGTTTGGCAAGGAAATCGATTCGTTTTCTCAATGCGGAAAACAAGTTTCATCTCCAGTCTTTTCTATATTTTAGGCCATTCTTTTCTCAATACTGCCACCACCGACTCCTCTTCCAGCCCATGGCTCATATATATATATCTATGCTCATATTTATTTGAGCGGATTTGAGCATGATACGAAAGAAAAAACGGAGAGTAAGTTTTCTCACTCAAAACTCAAGACTGCATCTGTGTGTCGGAGAAATCTGGGCTGGGAAATTAGGTTGGATCTTCTGCACACATAAACTATATACGGTTGAACATGATCTGACTGAATATCCTTTCGTAACATGGGCTATGATACTCAAGGAAGTCTGCACACTTTAAGGCTCGTTAGGGTATTGGTTGGAGGGAGCCGTTGTTTGTGGACGGTCCCTAATTGGAGGAGATTTTAGCAACTCCCGGGTTTGTAAAGAACCCTGGTGTAGGGTGGTCTCTGATATAGAGTGAGTATAGGATTTAGCAAGTGGTGTGTGCTCGGCTTAAAGTGAGGGGAGAAGTGCGTGTTTGTTGAGTTTGTTGATTTATTGAGGAAACAGCTTTTTAAAGAAACGATTCCTATTCTCATTGATAAATGCACATTTCTCCACACTTTCTCCTCCATGGGCGCATTTACCTTTAGTTACCTTGTTTGAAGAGGCTGTATAGGGGGAGGGGGGGTATGGACCTTATTCTACCTCCAACCACCACATTTCCAAGAAACTCCTTTCTAAAGATTTATTCCAACGAGAGGGAAAAAGGATAGGGAAATAAAGATGAAATGTAAGTGAATTTTTTTAGACTGAAAGTTTAATGGGAAACCCATTTAGGTTTGAGTTCCTGGGGATGGTAATGAATGATCTGACACTCGGGCCCATTTACTTCCAAAGTCCTATACCTTCAGTCCATTTCACTTGGGATGTGTAGTTTTTCTTTTTGGAAAACATGACTTTAAATTCTCTCCCTTGGATGCTATAGGAGGGAGGGATGTAATATTATTAGCAAAGCAAAGAAGAAGCCTGTGGGGAAGGACAGAATCCCTTCGGTACTCTTTAAGTAGGAGGAACATAAATATATAGTAGAGCAAGTATTAACTTGTGACATGAATCCATCATTCCTCAAAACGTCTCTTGGAATAGATCTCACGAGTTTCCTGGGCTTTTTTTAAAGCCAGGAGAAGGAGAGGCAATACGGGTTGTACGTAGCTCTTGCCGGGATATTGTGACTCTGTGAGTATGGTCGAGACTGGAGGTATTGACAGAGAGCCTTCTTTCATGAGATGGCAATGAAAAGCTCCTTTTCATAGATCTCCTCCTCGGCTTAGGCCTTTAAAATCCCTTTGAGGGAGGGAATTGCAATTAAGGACCGAGAAGAGACTGAAGATCAAATGGAAATAATAGTTTTGATGTTTTGAGAAGGGAGTTGGTCGGGGGGATAGGGAATGGAAATATTATTCCAACTTGTCTATAATGGCCTGTGTATTTCAGCTCGGAGAGGGTGATTAAAGGCAACTGTCTCTAACATCAATATTATTTTTGTTGAATTACAGGATTCTGGATGGTGCCAAATGGCTGAGAGTAGTAGCCTCAAGGAGCGGACACCCCCAAGCCCCCTCCAACCTCATCCCCACATAAGGACGAAAAGACTGAATGCACTAGGATTGGCCCTTTTGTGGTCGGCCCTGTTCCTCCCCCTCGTCCACTCTGACACCCTTCCCCAGCAGCAGTTCCGACGAACTCCTGACAATCAAACCGCCACCGTGGGGGACACCGTCACACTCGCTTGCAGCGTCATCAATAAGAAGGGCGTGCTCCAGTGGACGAGGGACCAGTTCGGTCTCGGGACGGAGAGGACCCTTATCGGATATGACCGCTATCGGATGCAGGGGAGTGAAGAGGAAGGGGACTACACTCTCGTAATTGACCACGTGACCCTAGAGGACGACGCCATATTCCAGTGCCAAGTGGCCCCTGGACCTCCGGGTTCTGGGGTGAGGGAACTCCGCTCAGCGGATGCCAAACTTACGATAGAAGTTCCTACGGGACCTCCGCAGATCTTGCAGGGGGACTTTCTCCAGACAACTGAGGACAGGGAGATCCAACTGGAGTGCATCTCAAGAGCTGGGAAACCTGCTGCTGAGGTTGGTTCTTAAGATTAACTATCCTCATCATCTCGTAGTAAAAAGGGAAAAGTTTATTTTTTCATGGAGAGATATGCACAGGGCTGTGTGTAGTTCTAAGGGGGGCATTAGCAAGAGATGAGAAAGGTGTCATTAATTTCAGGTGGTTCTCGAGGGTAATTTACTCTGATGATGATGATCTCATGTAATGGCAATAATAACAGTTGGCCACCCTCCACAACTTCTATCCATACAAACAAAGTCAGTGAGGCACATAACTTCCAAACATTGCCACCACTGCCACTTCAAGTCCTCAAAGAAACTTAGCTGGGCCTGTTAGTCTTATCAAATCCACAATTATTATTATATTCTCACATTCCCTTCTTGCATAAGTAGTCAGACTGAGTAGGCCATTTGGATTTCAAAATACTTTTCAAACTACACCTGGAGAGACACATTGTTAGAAACCCAAGGTTCTTCCTCACACTTGTCTTAGGGACCCTTTAGAGCTGCCTTGGAATTCCATTTTAAACTTGAAACAATAGCCAGAGAGAATTGTACATTCCACTTTTAATCTATTCTAGTTCTGTATCCTCTTGAATCTCCTTTTTAGATAAAATCCCAAGGCACAAAAAAATGCTCCCTGAAAGCCAATACCGTGTCATGTAGGTACTGGGAGGATGAAGGTGTGACCTGTGCCAATTGTGTACTAGGGCGGAGATGATCAAGTGTAGGCGGTGGTGGATCCAACAAGTGGGATTGTAATCCCCTTGTAAATAAACAGTTTCCGCTTGTATCTAAACTCATTAATTAGAATTCTGGATGCGATCCAACACACTTTTCCTAATCCTCCTCCTCCTCTTAGGAAATAAGAAATCCTTCTTAATTGAATCTCATTGAATTTCATATCCTCCACCTCTCCAGCTAGGTAAGTCCAGAATTGACTCGAGTGCAGCTCCTTCTTCTACTTCTCAAAAGTGCCAGTTAGGTTAGTTAATCTTTGGATGAGGATGAGGTGGGAAGTGTTGATAATTAAAGTCCGGAAGGGGAATATGTTTTTCTCAAATGAACTATGAATACAAATTAGTTTTATAGCCAACTCCCACAATCTCACTTCCAAGATTCCATACGGCAAGAGCCATAAATTCCAGTCTCATTCATTTCTGCACAGTTAAGACTAAGGGCCTCTCAAGGGCTATTCATAAAGCACAGGCTGGAGATGCAGAGAGGAATGGACCACTAGTTAGTGACTAGTTCCAGGGGAGCTTGGCCAAGGGGCGGATTATGGCTTTGAGCGGCCCTTGTAGACAATAAGAGTGAGAGTTGGTGGTAAATAATGCAATGGCCGTTTGGTGTGAAAGTGTTTGAATTTTATATTTTGAATCTTAGTGTTTAGCATAAGAAAGGGATATATTTGTGGAGTTGATGAAAGGGTGTTTGAGATAAGGAATCCCTAATGTCCCCTCAACATGGGGAGTAAGAGAGAGCCGGAGAGTTTTGCAATTCCCGAGCGGAATGTTTAATGACTGAGGGAGAATGAGATGTTCCTATTGATAGACATCTTGTGCACTTTTTTCAAAATTTATGGCTAATTAACAGAACTTTGTCTTTGGACTTAAGTGGCCTTCTCGGCTTTGAGAGAGGGAGACGAGGTGCGTCTCTAAATCACCACATCCCATTACAACTTAATTCACAGATCTAGAGACACTTTCTCAGAGCCTCTTATTCCATTTACATTTTAATGGCTTTTTTTTATATATGTATTACCACCACGACGTCCAAAAGCTCCAAAACACTCGCTTCTCATTGTGAAACTAAGGGATTCCTTTAGTCCAAAGTCCAAACCATGTGGATAATAAGAGAAGAAGGAATATTGAGCATCTTTACCTTTAGTCACACCAAAGTGCCCAAACAAACTCTCGACTTTTAACAATCAATCCTGGGAAGAATAAAACTTTCTAAATACTCTTCTCCAGTCATTGTTCTCTGACTGGAGGGGGGAGATTTCCGGGGTTTTTTCCGTTTTTTTTTATAACCTCCACCCTCCCCCATTTGCTTGAAAAACGTGTGTCATACTTATAACGAATATGAAGGTTTGATGTGGCGATAGCTCCTATTGAGCTCAAAGAGCATTCCTTATCTCATATTTTTTGAAGGGGAAATGTATTTCAGGGACATGAAGAGATGAGGATAATACATAGAGATGCAGCCATTGGATTTATTTCCTTAGGGAAAGTTTGGATTTGTATCTCCGAGTCGAGTTTAGAATTTAAAAAGCTTTCTTAAAGACTCGTCTAAGCTCTGGGAATCGTATCATAATGTAGGTTGTAGGCATAGATTTGTATCACTTTTTAAATCCCAGTTCTCCACCAATTTCTTCATATGTAATGTCTATAGGTTGACATAATACGTAAAAAATACTCTTTATTACCAGGGAGTTAAGAGAAGGAGGGGGAAAGCTGGTTGGGCCCGTTTTTAACAATAAAAATCCATAAGCGGTTATACACTGGAAATTGCATGACTTCTCTTTAGTCCGATAGGATTTGTCAAATCGGATCGGGTCTCAAAATACTTTCAGCACAAATAAATACTTTCCCTGAGTAAGAAAAAAAAGCCAGGTTCTTTTGTAGAACTGGGAAAAAATCCACAAAACTCTCAGTAGCTAAGTCTGACACTAACTCTCCCTCGTAGCTCTAGCATTTGTGGATTGAGAAGGAACAGGAAGAGAGAGAGAGAGAGTAGAGCCTTGTGTTAACTGGATAAAAATTTTGCAAACCTGGCTACTCTTTCTATTCATGCTGAATGCTAATACCCGGGACTTTATAGGCTCCCTGGAGGGACTCTCTAATACCTAAGCCTGCTTACAGAAATCTCGTCCAAATCTTTCAGCTTTCCATCTATTCACACTAATACACCCGACACACTTTATAAAATTCTTTTAGCTATGAAGGGAATTAGGTGTCAAAGACGAATTTCTTGTTCCATATTAAATTTTGATATCTGTTCGAAACAAGGTGGCCCTAGGCCCAGTATATAGGGGGGTATAGTTTCCAAGCTATTTGTCCCCTATTTGTCCTGTCAATTGGTGATAAATTCTAATTGTAGGAGAAATAGATGGACATTGAGTTTTCCTTTCTTAAGAGCTAATCATTTGAATGTATTTGGGGAGAATCCATTCCATTCTTGAAGCTCTCTGAAGTGACTTTAGTTTTTTCTTCATTTAATGGCTAATTGTTTCATGGCCAAGTTATTCGCCATTGTAAAGAAATTGGATTGGATATCCGTCACCTTATAAGTCTTTTTGCTAATTGTTTCCTAGTTTCCTCCGGACACCTTTCCACCATTTCCTTTGTACTGCATGATCAATACTAACGATTTGGCGAGGGGGTATTATTATTTGGGCCCAGAGAGGCTTGAGAATCTTGTCTGGAGTGTGATGATTAATTGGCTGTTGATGTCCTTCCTGTGAGGCAAAATGTGTCATTCCACTTCCGTATCCATTATCCTTTTATTCTATAGAAAACATGACACTTCCAAATCCTCCTGTCCCTCTGCCACCCAGGGTATCCAAAATCCAACCCGACGCCTCGTCATATCATCATTCTCGATATTTGAGAAGACGTAAAAATCATTCCGAGATTATTATAGAGACCCCCGGTTCGGGTTTTATTTTTAGATTGTTTCTTAAGGTTCTTTGGTTTTGGTGAAAGCGTGGGATACCGTTTAATATGTAGAAGGGGAACTGTTTGAGAGTTTAGGGGAAGAATTTTATTACATTTTCTTGGAATTAGCTCGGATGGATTTTAGAATCGGCAGAGGCTTGTGCAGAAGCCCATTTGATTTGCAAAATTGCGAAAATTCCCAGCGACTAGGATTGAACTTGCCGAATGAGATGAAAAGCGTTCAGAAGAGCACCAACCTATTCCTTATGGCTCGTATCCCTTTCCAATATCGTTGAAAACAAAGGAATTTTCCCTTAGCCTTATTTGGATAGTTTTCAATTAAACAAGACAGATATTAGAAAAATATGTCATTGAATGTCACCAGTGAGGAGCGTAAATGTCAACTTATTTATATTTCTTATTGACAGTCCATACTGGGAATATGTATTCCTTACACAAACAATATGATCATTCCGTGCTTCCTTCTTCTCGCATTCCTATTCTAAAATCCATATCCATATCTGATGAATGACACTTATTCAATGTGACTGAAAGTTATACAATGGGATTGTCACTGGAAGTGGCAAAGTTATACAGGTTATGTCTCTGAGTAGACTGCCCTACTAGGAAACCGGCTCATAAAAATCCCCTGTCAAAATGTCACCAGCTTTACTACAAAAATGTGACAAGGGAATAAGATTAGGATGAAATGTGTCACTTAAATCTGTCTAGATTTGTCTTGATATAACAAGTGGAGTATAAGGGAAGAGATTTTCAGGACTAATTTCTCCCATAGACCGACGACACTCTTCTCCCAAGGAGTGTGACACTTTTATTTTTTGCAAATACTAACTCTTGTGCATTAATATTTCAGATCACATGGATCGACGGGAGCGGTCAAGAGATCAAGGGAGGAGTAGAGACGATAAAAGAGCCCTTGGAGGACGGTAAGAGATTCAACACGCGGTCCGTCCTTCGTTTTCGTCCCAAGAAGGAGCACCACAACAAGACATTCACATGTCAAGCTCACAACCGGCCTGCCAAAGAAGTCATGAGTGTGTTCATCCGTCTCGAAGTCAAGTACGCCCCCAAAGTGGCCGTCAAAATCCAAGCACCCAAAATCTACGAGCATGACACCGTTCGAGTGTCCTGTCGGGCCGAGGCCAACCCCCCTGACATGCTCTTCAGGTGGTTCAGGAATGATCAAGTAATGGCCGGTGACCATGGGACATTGCTCGTCCTCCACAACGTCACCCGGAAGCTCCACGACTCCATCATCAAGTGCGAAGTTCAAAACTCGGTGGGGAAATCTGAGGAGTCCGAGACACTTGAAATATTCTGTGAGTCCATTACCCGACATATTCTGCATGGGCATTGACACACACCAGACCAGGAGGAGAGAGCGAGAGACTAATGTAGATTTAAGTGGGAGATTTTATATGAATTTATCCAAGTTCGAGACCCGGGTCGATACTCGCATCATTCCCCCCCTTGCCTTGCGTCGAGTATTAAGTTGTAGGAAGGATGTAGGACATGACATGAGTTGAGGCTTAGAGAGACATGTTATTATATCTTTGTATAGAGAGGGAGAGAGATGATACAAGTTGTGCTATACACACCCACTCCAGTACATCTCCAAGATTTAAAGCCCTTAAGTTTGAGTAAAAAAGCGTAAAGTTAGGTGGTAGAGGATTAGGAGTCAGTTGGAAATGTGAGATAGGAAGCCAATCTGTTTCCTCCGCCGTTACGGGCAAATATGGATGTAGAGGAAGGCGGAGTAGTAAATCCTTATGTAGAGCTCCGTTATTGCTGCATCTCCCTCGCATATGGACTACTTAGAGAGTACGTGGTGGCCCTCAGTACCACACACCACAAAAATCCCTTTATTACACACAAACCGACTTTGAACTCCGGGCTGGAAATATATTTACATTCCTCTCCCACTTCCAAGAAAGAATCCACAAATCCAGACCTGGAATTGTCACCTTATCTCTCGTGTGTCCCTACTGATACACTCTGCTTCATAAAGGTCACACTACTATACACTTTTGTTCCACTTTCACCTCCGACTTACATTCCTCCTCCTCCATTCCATTCTCTACCCTACAAATATACAATCACAGACATAAACATTTTATAGCTTCTCTTAAATGCTCCCTTTTATATCCACCTCACACTATTTTCTTGGCAATTTTGGTACATTTACCATTTTAATACACAACACATTGCCTACGAGCTGTTTAATTCATTCATAATCAGCATTGCATATTCTGCAATTATTATTTCAAGTAGGAACTATCCATGCATAGCAAGGGGATTTATGAACAGCCCTAGATAGTGATGATATTGGGAGTCTTGAAAGCTGCCCCCACCGCCTGCATGTTTCTAGTAGGGACCCTCTGACACTCTTGTTCTCAATTGTATTTGCAAAGCAGAGAAGAATACTCGGGGTGAATTATGTGTTCTTATGAAATGTCCACCTGGACACGCAACATTCAATTAGTCTCTGGAGGATTTGAATAAAATATGACCACTGAGGACTACCTGCCCCCTCTGTCTCCTTATTCTTTTTGGAATCGGTCCGGTTCATTACACCCCTCTCTACTCTATAATTTAAGCCACTTTGCCTGGACATGCAAACTAGAGCTGGCCACCCACACCTTCATCACATATTCTAAAAGTGCACGAGAGAGAATCTAAATTCTACAGTCCACACCTTCTAATCCATAGAAACCCATGCTACATTTTTTATTATCTACCAAACTATCAAAGGATTCTTTAGCATCGAATCACCTCCCACTGAATTGACAAATACTGCATAGAAATTTCTTTCTCATTGGTTTAGCAGATACTTATAAATAAAAGTTTAAGGCTACGTGGCATGAGGGGCAGAGCAGTGTCCCTACAATTTATAGATGCTTATGTTTACATCTGAATAAGTAGGTAGTGGGGGTTCGGTGTAGAGAAAGCGGAGGATGTAAGGAGCCTGGAAATGATTAGAGCATAACAAAGGTCGTAAATCATCCCTATTCCTTGTCATCCAATCTTGTGTCCTCCTCGCAAACACTGTTTTCCATCCCATGAATGGATTACCACATTACCAGAGTAGCTCCTTGTGCTATAAAAGCTTAATAACTTCACCCACATGTCCTCATACCTTTATTATCTTCAGCCATATCTCATATTATTATTAGTCCCCTCGCCACTTGCTACATCCGAGAGAAACTCGTCTCTTACACTTGCATTGAGATCAGAGTTAACTGGCGTATCAGGATTTAGAAAAACGGGTAGAGGTGGCTGAAAAATGAGTGGAAGACGTTGATTCTATAAATGTCAGTGGGTGTAGTTATCATTGAGATGGAATTGATGCCTTGTGGTTCATTTCCAGCTCGGGGTGGATGCGGATTCCACCTTCACGGATCACAAACTTTGATCTGGCGTTCATAAATATTTCCCAATCTTCTCTGGTCTAGCCTGGGTTTTTATTACAACGGGCTTTTTCCAAGGTTTGAGGGAGGAATGGGATGTGGGGGTGTTTGCAGAGGGTATATGACATATGTGCTTTATGGAGATGTGTTCCTGGAGGCAGAGTTACCTTTGCATGACTGATTGAACATGATAATATTGTCATGAGATTGTGTTTGGGAAAAATCGGGGAGAACATGCGAGTCAATTCTGCGGGGTTTGAGTTCCAAGAGTTGTAACTATTTTTGAACAAGGAATGGGTGAGTAGAGTTGGGAGGATGTTTGTATGCATAATGTAAGGATAATAGACTGATGAGTAGATTGGGCTCTTTGATTAATTCCACTTGGTTTTGTGTGTTTTATTCATTGGTTGGAGAGTGATGGGGATGCATGTACGCATATTATATTAGGATATTCAAGTCAGTGGTTTGTTGACTCTTCTGCATACGCCTTTCATCCTTTATTCTATTGACGATCCTATACATTATTTAAAACTAACTAGGCATAATTAAAAATCACAAGCTCAACCAGCCACTTTTATGACAAACTACAGTTGACTTGAGTTGACAATTCTTGTTAACTTCTTAGTGCTTGTAATTTGTTACCAAATCTTTTGAATTATTTGCCATGTCATTGGGTTTTTTGTATTTGCAACCATTTGAAGTAGTTCTATTGCTTACTTATAGGCCCATTAAATAGATTAAAATTTGAGGGTGAAATTAATTAGACATTTTGATTTAATTCCAAGCATAATCTATGAACGGTCCCCGAACCTCGTGCATATTGTATCTCTGATCAAGCCACTCTCTCTATCTCTGCTTTCTCAGAACTGAAGTCCCTGATACCTGTCAGGTTGTGTCAGGCATGGGCTTCAAGTTCAAAGCCCTGTGCACTCGTTCAATATTTAATTCTATCCCTTTAATATTTAACCCTTGCCTTGTATTTTATTCCCAATTCCAACACCACTTATCCCTGCTAACGTATGGACACATATTTTATAGATTCTTTCTCAAGACTCCCTGGGAGAGAAAGTCAGTGGAAAGCTTAAAAAATTGAGAGGAGGAAGAGATACCCGGGAATTAGGACCAGTATGATATAATAATACACACATGCCATATAGAGACCTTGCGGGGATTGTGTTAAGGTTCGGTGTGGGCTAGTGCCATCCCCGAGAGTAAAGGCTGGAGGTAATTAAGTCGGGAGTAAAAGGAAGTTAGAGAGGATAATGGGTTGCCATTGTGCATATTGATGGGATTTGATGGAGTTGCTGGTGGTCAATTGATTTGAGGAAATGGCCATCATTTGATACAACCAGTTAACATGCAGAGGCCAAATTGCTCTCTCCAGGTGTGGCTAATCTCTGGTCGTCCTTAATGGCCTCTAATGCCATCATCAAATGACATTATTACACCACCTGCTAATGATTTCCCATCCTCCCACCACACTAAACGCCCCATGCCTCACATCAACGTCTCCAAGGTTCCCATCCTCCGAAAAGTCGGGGACTTGTGGTAATCTACCTAATAATCTCCTCACGTGTGTGTGTGTCCGTCTGTTCTTAAATGCAAATCTCCTCTCTCCTTCAAGATGGTGAAGGATCTGGGTGTTTCAGAGCTGTGGGAATAATTGTAATTGAATATTATTTTCAGATGGTCCAGTGTTTCGAAATCGACCGAGAAACGTGGAGGCAGATATGGGCAGTATGGTCACCCTTAGTTGTGATGTGGATGGTAACCCTACACCTGAAATCGTTTGGTTTCACGAGCCCACGCGAAACGTGAGTTTGAATTTCTATTATTCGAAAATTTATTATTCAAATATCACATGAAAGCCAACCTCCGTCATGTTCCTGAAATCACCTTGAGAAATCACTTCAATATTAGGAACATTGATTTCCTGGATTTTTTTAAGAGTGTACAAAAGATTGAACTGAATTTAGAAAGCTTGAGTTTTTGTGATTTTTTCTCAAGTAATTGAGAGATTGTAAGAAGGGGGTTTTGGAGGGTTAGAGGGTGCATTATAAATTATTATAAATAAGTGGGGAATATTAATCGAAGGGTTCAATAGTCCCGTGGGACGTAATAATGCTATCAGGGTTTATTACAAAGTCAGTTGGGACGATACGTTGGAGTAAGACACTGAGAATAAAATGGGACAATTTGCATGTCGAGAAAAAAGTGGTTTTGTGTTGAGGGGAAAAGTGACAGGTTGAAGGTTGTGCAATCATGTCACTTGTCACGAAACACTTGTACGATATCCTCTCCCTTATATAAACCTAGTACAAGCACAAATTCTCTAATACAGCTCAATCTCCTTGTACAAACAATCCCTTGCGTCAACATGCTCTAATTTCTAATACGAGTATAACTTTGACTTTGGAGCATATACTTTGGAATTAAATTTGTCCTTAAAAACTGTAGGAAATATCAGCATAAACCAATAGGAGTCGTTAATTTAGTTTACTGCTGCTTTTGCTGGTACTCTTCCACTTTCCTCTCAATGAAAAATAGCTGTCAATTTAAGCAGAATGGCTTTTGTTGATTTTGTCAAAGTAGTGCTAAATTATAAGCCATTGATTTAGCCTTACTTTGGCAAAAATGTCACAAATCCACGTGAATGGTCCATAACAGCTCGGCTGTTTATTTTGGAGCAGTCCATGCAAAAGCATCAATAAGTCAACAAAGTCACTCGTCATGACCATGTCATGATGGTCATGACTAACTAAATCCCGGGTGGCTATTTCTCCAAGATTGCATAGGTAATTTTTTTATATCCACTTTACACTTGCAACTTGGTCTGTCAGTGTTGGGTAGAATTCGGGAAAATGTGGATTACGAACGGCGACTTTCTTAGAAAAACTGGGTGAGATATAAAATCCATGCTTCGCCCCCTTGTGCCCCCCTATAAGCCCTATTGAAAGAAAAACAAGTGAGTTAGTGTCTTACGGAGAAAGTGATACGAAAATAAGATGGATTTAAGACAGAGCAGTCCAAATTTCTTTGAAATAGTCTTTTGTTATTGTTGAGGGAAAGTGTTTGGATGTTTGGGTGAGTTGTAATGTCACATTTTGTTATTTAATTAATTTGTATGGAAATGTAAATGGCCTTTGGAAGTTTGGAATTAGATCAGTGGAGCTTGTGTATTCTAATTTCCATGAAATTTAGAACAGAGCATGAATATTTATTCCCACCCTCAACATATTACAACTCTCTCAAGTTCCTCTCTTATATTTATGCACATCATCTACTACAGGGGCAAAGCTATTACATCAAAGCCAACTCCGTCAATCGAATTAATTAGAAAGTGGAGAAATAACTTAAGGCCAAAGGGACGAATAACTTAAGCTGAGGGGGCAAGCCGGGACAATCCCTTTCATACTATTCATCATTACAAAAAAATTACATCAGCTTGCATATTTTTGTTACAGTGTGTATTTTTAAAAACTCTGTCAGATGTGAATCTGATTGTGGATTGATAGGTAATCTTCCAGTTTAAAACCAATCACAGTGCAAATAGGATAGGGCGTGAAAAGGAGTTGAATCTAAAGTTAAAGATTAATTGTTAATGTGATTAATTACAGGCGGTGAGTACATCACCAAACTTGACCACGACGGTCACAGAGGATACTCAAGGGAAGTACGTTTGTCAAGCGGTGGTGCAAGGGTTCCCTCAAATATCAGCCGTGGCCACGATATCCCCAAAAGGTGTCCCTCGCATTCAAAGTCAACGTGTTCAGTACGGGATTGAAGGGGACACAATTAGGCTGGAGTGTATGGCACGCTCTATACCCAAGCCGGATAAAATTACCTGGACTCATCTGGGACGAGAAATTGACAACGGTGAGTATTTAAAATTATTTGCAGTTTTTAAATCATTTGTTGACCTGTTCATCAATATACTCCCCCCCCACGAATTTCCTGATAGTATTTTTAACCTAATTTTCACAAAGCCGCTAGGGACTAAAGCGTAACGATTGATCTGAATAAAAATTGAGCCTGTCCAATCTGAAGTACCTAGCCCGTGTCCTCTCCACCAAAGTCTGTGGTACAAGAAACTATAAAGGGATTTTAATGCCAAAAGGAGTGATGTGTCCACGTAAGATATGAAAGACCCTAGTGGATGCTCAAGTCTAAATTCCCCATGGTTGTATAAAGAGTAGAATTTCTCTATTTTTAGTGAGGCGAGGGGAATTCTTTAATGACTAATGGATCAGTTAGGTCTGTTAGTCAGAAATACCTCAAGCCTATCTAGTCCCTTAATGCATTGCACACAGACCGTGTCTATATAGATTCCCTTGTCTCCAAGAGAGAGAGAGAGACGGAATTGCCTTTTTAAAACAAAAGAGAATTGGAGGGGGGGGGGCTTGGAGGATCGGAAGGACATTCCAGGGCGATTGTATCTCTCCTGAGTATATTCCCAGAAACGTCTATTTTAAACCCGAGGATATTTCAGGCCGTAGTAGTGGAAGAGGAAGAAGAGGAGAGGACATACCTTTTGTATTGTATACCCTCCATGGAGAAGTGCATGGAGAATGATGGAGAATTGATTATGAAATTTAATTATTCCAGATGACTCGGACTACTCAATTCTGGATGACCCGACGCCGTTCGGAGTTCGAAGTATTTTGGTGATTCGATCGTCAACGGAGAAGGACTTTGGACTCTACAACTGCTCCGTCACGAACCCCTACGGGACGACTTTCATGGACATCTTCCTCATCAAACAAAGTGAGGGTCGAGGGCATTTGCAATTCTACTATACTATTCATATTAAATTAAAGGCCATTCTTTTCTTCCCTGCACCCTGACTGGACCTGGAATGTTTGTGTTCAGAATTGGTCATAGTCCAGCTGGACTTGTACTTGTACTATTGGGTTGGTAGTATAGTGCTGAGGTGCAGTGGGTGTAGTATGAGATGATTTGAATTTTTTTTCAATCTTCACCCTTCGAACACAGAGTTTCATTCTGGGGCTTAAATGATGAGAAGAACATGAGAGAATTTGGAGGAATAAAATAAATTGGAGCTGGTGTTAATGGAAATTGAAAACGTGGAAAGAACACGAAGAGATTTCTCGACGAATTGAATTTAGTTTAAAGGCTCAAGATATTCCACAGAGGGTTATCTCTTTCCAAAGTGCTATGGGCTGTAGATAAGCCCACCGATACACTCTCCTATACGACCTATTCGACCCTACTAGTCTAGTTTACACATTTCCACTGCGGGAGTTTAGCATTGGAAAGGAGCGGTTTTAAATTCCCAATAAGATGTGATGCTGAAAGTAGCCCAGACTTCCACCAGCCATGTCCAAAGAGTGATGGACAAGTTTGTGGGGGCGGTGGAGTCGAGGGGGTAAGTTGGAGGAGAGATGCTGTTCCAATGTCTTGGAAGGAGGCTGCTATAATTCAAATCCTTGTGAATAGTGGATTGTGACCCAAATGGGAATTCCTGGGCGGGCGGGACATCGATTTCCTATTAAATTCTGTCAGGGAGATTATCATCTTGCTTTACAATTTGTACTATTCGCACAACTTGGCAATTTATTGGGCAACTTAAAGACCCGGAGGTGCCATCATAAACGGGACTTTATTGCCCCTGACACTCCGTTCTTTGGAGGGAAACGTAGGGCCAGGGACTGGAGGAAGATATGTGATCCGCATTAATTAGCACACTTTTGGATGAAACTTTGAAACTGTGGCTATTCACACGGCCAAACGATAATTGCTCCCTTATTATTATCCACGCTCCCTCGGATGCTGAAGAGGAGCTGGAGGCAGCTCAAAAGACCTTCTAACAGTCTCAAGTCATTTATCAGAGAAAAATCCAATAACCTCCACAACCTGTCCATATTTATGGGGGATAAAAAAAATCCTTAATCAGCTCCTTCCCTTCCAACCCAATCACAAAATGTTCCCACTATCCTGTCAACTTTGACAAGCTCACTGGCCCTTTCATGTCACCAACAAATTTAATCGTTAAATCCTTTGAAAAAACTTTCCCTTCCTTAAATTTCGTCCATTTCATAAAAAATATTAAAGAAAAATGGTCAACTGTTGTTGACTCTTGGGGTCGATAAAACATCTTTATTCATTTTAAATCCTCGTCTGCTTCGGGGTTGTCCATCAATGATGGAAACTCCTACATTACAATTTTGCCAGTACTGCATTGAGTTGGTGATGGATGCGTTGGTAGGGGTTAAAGGATTTTAAAGCACATACATTCCCAGATTCTAAATAATTGCCACTTACATTAGAATGGAGGTGAAGTGGTCGATTTCTCACTTAGGGGTGGAATTATAGCAATGTAAGTCAGAGGTGGATGATGATAATTTAGTGTCAAATTCTGCATAGCCAGGAATACGGGTTTTTATGAGCCTTGTGGATTCGTATGAAAATTTTATTCCATGTCCCTCCATTGTTTCCTTGTACATTCCAAACAATGTAAATGGACTGAGTCAGTAGGTTCCATATTGTTATTCGGATTAGGTTTGAATAAGTTCCTCGCAATTACAGCGAGTCATATGTAATCGGGAATTTAGTTGGAATTGAACAATGAGCAGTTTTAGATGAATGAGTATTCATGTGAGTGAGTAGATTTTTTGGCATTTTTGTAAGCCCGGAACAGATCAACTTTACATGGACATAATATAAAGATATGCTCACTAAAATATTATACAATAGCCTGTCCATTCATACACAGGGATTATAGAAGCAATCTGAAACACAGTGACATGTATCGTATCCATTTTTTTCTTGTAATAAAAAAATATGAAAAACAAGAATGGGAAGTTCAACTGCTACGTCAGGGCTATTTTGAATTGCTCTTGAGGAATCGAAAGATTTATGAGGAAACTTTAAATTAATTTTTTTAAACACGCACACACCTCCTCTTGCTTTTTTCGGGATTCAACGTCAAAAAACAACATGATTTTTTCCCAGACATCGTTTTCAATCATGACTAAATAAGTTCACCATATAATATATATAAAGGTATGTGTCGATATTGGCTATTTGTTCAATCATATCCGTTCATGGGTGAATAAACAAGTGAGTCTGTCCCGCATTTCAAGACTATCGATCTCGGTGGATATTTAAAACTTTATAACCGTCTGGGTATGAGGATTGGAATGATGTAAAATCTCAGAAAGAATAGAATTCCTCATAAAGTTGAATTGTTTATTTTAAGCTTGGTTGGAAAAGTCGGGTTTCTCCAGAAGACTCTCTCAGTCTAAACGTCTAATGAGGGAAATCCCTAGAACAGACATGACTATTCAATCGGTTTTTTTTGTAAACCAGAGAGTATATAGTCTGACTTTAAATAAAAATCTTTTGTCGGGGTTATGATAGTGGATCTGCCGCGACTATATCTACATGCCACGAACCGTTAAAGAAAATAAAGACTTCTGAACACAAGATTTAATTGTTCTTGGAAATAGTTGGAAAATAAAATTCGGATCTTGTGAGTTTTTCATGCTGAAAAGTTAAAAAATACTTAACTAACGGGTTGGATTTTTTTTTTTTACAGAAAATGGTCAACTGGTGATAATTTTGACATGCGTCATTGGAGGAGTCGTGCTTATCGTTGCCATCACCATGATCACACTACTATGCCAGAGGAAATCCAAGAAGCCAGATCGTGAGTCAAGCATATACTGTAATTCCTCCTCTTTAATAACTTAACAAGGCTTTACTTGGATTTTAATTAAACTCATAATTTTAATTTAGTAATGGAGATTGACGGGGTTGAAAAGCAGACGAAGCAGTCGGACCATTCGTCCAATGATTCAGACTTAAAAGTGGAGATCCGAACTGCCTCATCCCTCTCCAATATTCCCGAACATGATTCGGAACATTGGGATGAAGGCTCTGATGCTCTTAAAAACGAGTCGATATATAGATACTCTGACTACATTGATCCTGTCTTCCCTCCAAAACATGTAAGCTTAGTTGACTAATTAATATTTAATATCAATATTACACAACAGGTAAAATTGCAACAATTAGCTCAAACGAAAGATTTTCATCTGAACTATAGGAAAGTAACTTAGACGTTTTTAATCAGTTGATAGTATTATTAAAATAACTCACTAGGCGTTGAAACGCTTCAATGTAATTATTTAACTCAGTGGTAGTAAATTATAGGAAATCATCTACTTAAAATACAGCAAGGGCGCAAACTTATGCAAAGTTAGAGAAGCTAGAGAATTTAGGTGGTTTGGAACGTATAGTTTAAAACGAGTGTAACTCTTTCCTTGAAAAAGTTTCTCAAGTTTTCTTAAGCTCCAGGAAAGATTCCCTAAGGGGTACAAGTGCGTGGAGAAATATTTGGAATCCCTTAAAAGTAGAAGGCCTGAGTAAAGGCAAAGGAATGAGATGAGTGGGAAAGATTCCGTCGAGAAAAGATGCAAAACATCCGGATCTTCATTTCATGCTCACTGACTACTCAGACAACACACCAAAATTTACTAGGAGACATTAAATTTGAAATTGAGCTGAGGTCCCCCTTTCGAAATAACCCTTCCATGAATAGCCTCTGACAAAAGACAAGACGCGTTTAGCCAAGAGTTGGAGCAGCGTGACCCTGAGGCTGTAGAATGCACATCCTCGAGGTTATGAGAATGTATCCCATAGGGCAGGGACATTAAATAAAAGTGTGAAGGAAGGGACGTTAATAATTTGTCATTGTTTAACAGGACGGACACAACAACAATGGTTACGTGCCGTACGTGGACTACTCAAGGGACTACAACCCCCCCGTTACCCGTAACTCACTCTACAGTGGAATGAACGGGGGACTCCAGTACTTGAACAACGTGGACCCTAGGTACTCAGCCGCGTACGGGAATCCATATCTAAGGACGTCCAGCAACTGCTTACCCCCACCGCCGAACCACAGCCCCAACTCTCACCCTCTGACCCATCACCACACCCCCACCACTCCGCCTTTCGCCCCCTCCACCACGGGCTCCACGTCCCCTCATTCTCACAACAACCCCCTGAGTAATTCAACAAATCCCTATGGGATGAGAAATGGTGGGTGTGTACCGCGTGGTTCGAGCACCCCCTCTCCGCAGTATATTGTTCCTTCCCAGTCACAGCTCAAGCCAGGCACCCTGGCCACTCATGTCTAGGCTCATTAGCCCCCTCTTCCTATCAATTAACCATTATCAATATCATGATCGTCGTTGACTACTTAATCTATATATCATCATATCCAACCGCTACTCTCAATTGAAACTAACTGTAGGACCTTGAACTGAATTTACTCAATCAAGAAAAAGAACCGCAAAGCAATTTATAAATGACTTGAATCCTCTTCAAATGTTTGGACGTGTACATAGTAATACTTTCCCCAGAATAACGGTCACATTTCTCAGAGGGACTCTCTGAGCCCATAGTAATAATATTTATACGAGAGACTTGCTAAATGGCTATTCTAAATATCTCTGCATGTATATATCAATTGTACTGTACATACAGCTCTGCCTATAGTAACTTAAAACCCACGAGTTTAAGCATAATGTAGAAAGAAGTAAGGAATATATTTTATCCAAATTGTTATTGTAAATAAATGAGGTTTGTACTCGTAGGATTTTATAATATATTATGCGAATGAGATTTTATGTTTCTATGTACGTAATATTAATGATGAAGGTAATTTATACAACTACAAGTGCTAGGAAGATAAGTCAGTCATTGATTAAATGTAGATGTTTAGGATCATCAGTCCTTGCTGCTATTCTAAATAGTGGTCTACGCTTCAAAGTACTATAGCCGAAGTCTCCAAAGTAATTATGTAATCATTTACGATATCCAATCAACCCGAAAACCTGTTCATTTTAATACTTACAAATTCAACTTTAAATTATATATTCGTATTCAAAGAGTTTTAGACGGTGAGCCAAAGTATTATTACTTCAATTGTAGAAACAACAATAGCCAACTCAAGTCTGTCAAATAAACTCTGTCAACATTTTGAAACATTCGTCAGCTACTTATGAGGTTCTCTGACTTCCTTTTAAAGAATCAATTCCTGTAATAATGGGCTGAATTAATTATAAAAGGATATATCTTGGATTGTCTAGAGGGACCCTTTGGACTTGGTGACAATTTGATACATTTATCCAAGGGTAGATCATTCCCATCAGGAAAAATACGGGGATGAGGAAATATGTTAATTAAGCAGTCAGTCTTTCGCCAGTCCTTCAGGTCTCTCTCAACAACATAAATGATTCCCCCTTGGGTTTACTGTACCAATCCCAATATTACAGGATTCACTACCAAATATCAGATAATTTAGTCAGGAGGCATGATGTTTCGATTGACATAGTTTATGGACATGTCACAGATCCTTGGTGTCCTTTTAACAAGATGAACTCTAAACATTTATGATAAATCAGCTTCAGAAATGTTGAGACGTGAGTTTTTATCTATGACCTTTTCATATCCGATTCGGCTAGTTGTTTTTAAATGCAACAATGAAGGTTTAAAAAAGGATAGGATCGTCTATCTAAGTGTGTGTTCAAACTTAAATCCTACTGTTAGCTAATTAGTAACATACTATTTAGTGTAGTCCCTCTTGATAAGCAATTGTGCAGTCGAATTCGGCTGCAGTCACAATCTGTCGACTGGAGCCGGGAAGACTATATAATGGAACTCGGATCCATTGTGGGTACTTAAAAAATTTCGAATTCGAGTTCTCTGCCATTTTTTATCAATGCACTTCTGTACCAGAAGTTTAGTAGACTATAATAAAATGGAGAAGAACGCAACTTGGAGCCTGCCTGTCCCCCAGAGTTTTATAAAGTGTGGACAGGTTCTGAATTACATGGACGTTGAAGTTTGAAGATGAGCGTTTTTTTATTATAAAACTTCAAAGCTAAGATTGATTGTAATGCGAAATGTATTAAAATTTTAAAAACTTAAACGTATATACATATTCCTTGTGGAGCTTTTATTTTAATTCAAGGAACGTGTTGTCATATTTACATCCCATTTGGAAGGACATTTCCGTGGTCAAAGGTTGATCACATGAAGCGGGTGAAGAAAATAATTTCTTACGTGACTGGAAGAAATCAATACAAATTTTATACAATGCATCATTTAAAAATAGCCTTGGAAAGTACCTGGATAAACCACTCAAAATTTGTCCAAACGCTAATAAAATATGTATTTATGCATAGCGATATACATTTATGACCATGGTGTTCATAACCTCCTTCAGTGTATTTGCTTATCTCTAAATATACACTGTCTATCATTATATTTTTTTATCGACAGTCTCGTTGTGTATTTTCCATCCGCCATGTTAAAATTATATTCCGCAAAATTTTGAGCAGGTACTGCAGCTTTCAGAAACCCAGTTTTGGAATTTATTCAGGTTTACTCTTCCGCTCTGAACTAAAGATGAACTGTTCACTATGGCCAGAAAGATGGACAATGATAATCAACTGCTTGTAATTTTCGACGAAAAAAGCCAGACTCTTGTTGCATGTAAATAATTAGTAATATTTTAGTAACAAAATGTTTGGATAACTTAAGAGGTGACGTTATTCATTGTAATTTGATATTTTATGGAAATTAAATGGTAACTATCTGCTGCATGCATAAGGGTTGGCGTGAGCAAAAGATATTCAAATTTAAATCATACGTATGGGTAAATGTCCCAGCGCTTACTAAATTTTTTTAATAACCTTGTTTGGTTTTGTTTTCAGAAAATGAAAGGATACATTGTTTTCGGTCTGCTGATGTGTATTGCTGTAGCAATGGCCGGGAACGGGTACGCACTCATACCGGTGTTCTAGCCACGGACGATAGTGCATGTGCGGGCAATCTCCTTTGCAGCGCAGCCAATCTCTGTCAATGCCCTGACAATTACGATTCAAAGTCCGCCGACAAGTTCAAGCCCGCTGATGATAAGCAATCATGTCAAAAATTATAAACCATTCTTGTACTTGATAGAAAATGTTAATAAATCATTTCATTGGATTAAAGCTGCTCAAATTACTAGTGCATTTGAAATGTTTTGTTAACTTCCGAGATAGAGTGAATTTTCCTAAAAAAATTTGTGCAAGGAAATAAATCTAGATATATTACTCTAGGTATTATGATTTCTTTTTAACATTTCTTTTTCTTTATTGCTTTGCTATTGCTTTTTCTTTAATTTCTCATTAAGTCGACTTTTTTGCCCGAGCCAGGGCTTATGTGATCACCGTGTCCGTCCGTCTGTCTGTCCGTCTGTCCGTCATCACTATAACTCTCTTTAAACGTGTCGGATCGACTTGAAATTTGGTACACATGTATATAGGGTCAATATAATGTATGAGTTCTAAGATGGGTAACATCGGTCCAGTAGGGGACACCCCCACCGGTTATGGTTCCATAGACAACAAAACAAAAATTGCGCTATTTTATTTATTTATTTATTTAATGATTACAATGTGATACCCGCTGGAAGTGTACATGGCGGTAATTACATCACAAAGATATATTGAGATTTAAAGATGGGATACTTAATTATTAGGACTAACTTATGGAAATTAATTGAATTTTAAAAATTTACATGATGGCATATCAATTCAAACAATATTACAAAAATTATTGAGAATGCATTGCTATTATATTATCAAGGCATGTAGTATA
>JAQFYM010001483.1:0-33177 GCA_034694785.1 Agrenia bidenticulata | reverse complement strand
CCGATACTCCGTACCCACTAAGGCCTTTTTCAAATGAGAGATTGTTTGAATTTTTAGGGATATTTTGAAGTTTTTAGGGATTTTATGATGTTTTTAGGGATTTTCAGATTTTGAGGGATATTCAGATTTTTTAGGGATTTTTAGTTTTTAAATTAGGGACTTCAGAATTTTTAAGGGAGTGAACACTCACGTGCCGCTAAAGCTTTTTTAAACTGAGAATTTTTAGGGATCTTTTGAAGTTTTTAGAGATTTTCAGATTTTGAGGGATTTCAGAATTTGTAAGGGATTTTTTGGTTGTCCACTTATCCGTACCCATTAAGGCCTTTTTAAAGTGAAGGTTTTTAGGGATATTTTGAATTTTTTAGGGATTTTAAAAATTTGTAGGGATTTTTTTTAATTTAGAGATACTCAGACTTTTTAGGGATTTTTAGATTGTTTGTACCCACTAAGGCCTTTTTGAAATAAGGATTTTTAAGGGATTTCAGAATTTTTAAGGGAGTTTTTGGTTGTCCACTTATCCGTACCCTCTAAGGCCTTTTTTAAAATGAAGGTTTTTAGGGATTTTTTGAATTTTATAGGGATTTTTTGATTTTTTAGGGATATTTTGATTTTTTATGGATTTTAAAAATTTGTAGGGATTTTTTTAATATTTAGGGATACTCAGATTTTTTAGGGATTTTAGTTTTTAAATTAGGGACTTCAGAATTTAGAATTTTAGGGATTTGTCGAAAAACCGCATCCCCTTTAAGGGGTTTTAGGGATATTTTAAGATTCCCAGCACCTGCTTAAAGGCCCAGTTGATTATAACTTTCTGCAAGCATTTAAATTTAATAATCCGCCTTTAAAACGTATTGTTGATAATTAATTTACTCGATTGTGTCAGTGCCGATAGTTTTGGCAGATTATTTCTTATTTTAAATGTTGTTTTCCTGATGATTAGATTACAAGTTAATATATTTTATAATGTTCAAACATAAAAATAATATGAAATTATTACAAGGGTTTTGTTTTACCTTTTAAACTTTATAGGGCAATAAATTTCAAAAAAATTCCCTATTTTTAATTTTTCACTTGCATTTTCAATGGCCAATGCTGCACGAATGAAATTTTTAACACGTTTCTGAAGATGCCCACGCAGCTACTACTGAACTAGGGCCTCGGGGGTCGCGAAGCGACCCTGAGGCACTAGTGTTGTATGTTGTAGCTGTAGGCCCGGGGTAGTAAGTGTAATGGATTGAACAGAGTTGACAGAGAAGAAGAAGAAGGTGTGTACTCTGAGTCATAGTGGGATAGTTGTAGTAAATGCGGAATATATTTTTTGGCAACGAGCAAGAAAGTTTGAGTTTGCAGATTCTTCATGCTTTGCTACGTTTGCAAAATTGGAGTGGAACTTGTGTATATGAACTCTCTGTCTTATATTAGTACAAAGTCCCCCCCCCCCCGTACTACTACATCTTCCATATACGGAGATAATTATGTTGGCTCAACCACTACTATCCGATCCTCCGTAATAAGGCCTATGCCCAGGACCACATTCTCTCTTGTATAATACTTGACGAGAGTTCCCTCGGCTGTGGAGCAACCGGAAGAAAGCTAAGTCCCTTCGTCAGCCCTTAAATTCTTTTGATGGTGTTTTTTTACCTGATTAGAAATTGGATTAGGCAAAGCTAGGATTGCTAGGATGTTGGCTCAGGAGTCTAACTATGCCGTAAACAAATGTTTCATCAATGAAAGTATGAAAGGACGTGATTATTAGCTCTCTAAAAACTTTGTAGCTGCTTTGGCTACAGGGGAGATTTAGTGTCGTGAGATTTGGGAATTGTAGGACGGACGGAGCGGGTATTTTGTTTTATAGCCTTGTGTGTGTTGGTGCAGGTGTGTGTATAGTATTTCGAGGGAGCTGTGTATTAAATTTAAAGCTGGGTGTGTGTCCTTAATGTTTATGGGAGATTGGATAGTTTTGGGTTTAATTGATTGTGGAGTACGTGGTTTGGTGGTGGTGGGGGCTGCTTCTTGGAGAATGTCAAGGCGGATGAGGAATGTTTCTGAGTAAACTGTTATTTAGGTGGAGGGGTGGGGGGAGGTAAAAGAGAGTAAGTGTATTTGATGTTTATGGTCGAGTGGGATTTTATTTGATGAAGATACTTGTGCATAGCTAATGATCCACAACAGCTGCTTCTGCCAATTTACCACAGTTTTCCCCCCTTGTTATGTGCATAGTGTTAGTAGTGGCATCATGGCCTGGCGGTTTTGCTTTTACTTTAAGTACGGAGCATGAATGTTTAGTCTCTATATCTTGTTATTGCAAAATGGGTGGAATTAAATAATAGCTCCCCGGCAATAGTATCCAAGTGTAGACTATAACTAAGCTAAAAAGTAACTAACCCACTTGGATTTCTCTATGAGGCATAAGCAGTGTTGATCTAATTATAATTTCAAAGCTCTAGAGCTTCATGATCAGTTTAGAGAGTTGGGCTTTCTCCCCGCTTGTGTAATGCACTGGGCTCAAGTCTAATAAAACGGCTTGTTGACTTTCTTTAAATGGTAGGAGAATGGGGCGAGAGAGGATTTCCAGAACTTCTTATAGGATGAGATACCCGCTGTTCTCCTACTACTTTCTATAGAGCCTACTACCTCATCCTTCACCTTCGAAAGGGAGACACTTACAATAAAAAATCGCCCTGAGCAATTCCAGCACACTTTCCTCGGGTTGCTACTGTTGCTAGGAATGGGCCATGGTGGGGAGTTGTTCCTTAACAGCTATGACTGAGCCTCTATAAGCCTCGTTATCAGCTTTGTCTTGGACGACGTTGGACTAAGAGAAATGTGCTCCTCCTGTACGAAGGTTTTTTTTCTGGTTGAGAAATAATGAAAGGTCTCATCGGCCGAGATTGTTGAGAGTGGTAGAATGTGTATGAGAGTAGCAAGAGTTGAGAGTCTCCGTGTTGTGGGTGCATTAGAGTAAGTGGAATACCCGGGTGGGAAAAATAAATGGAATGCCCGAGTGAGAAGTGAGAGGTTGGTGTCCCGTATGACCTGGCCCTCATATATGATGACATGCGGAGGGGGCATTCTCCTTTCACTCTGGATGAACTTGACACTCTCTCTCATTGTGCCTTAAAACTAACTGGAGCTGACAGACAGACAGACGACTCTCATCCCTGTTGCACTCTCGCCCCCTCTTACTCAAAGTCCTCCAGCCCCAGCGATGTGTCTACTCTCTCTAGACACATTCTAGCAATAAGAAATCTCTCTAGCCCTTTGGCACGTCTGGGGGAGGGTGTTGAAAATGTCTATTATTTTATTCGGAAATACGGTATGTTATAATCGGGTCAAGTGTGGACACTTTAAAATGGAAATGAGGTCATTCCATCCTAGTGGCTATGGTTATTCCATCCATTTGAAATGGCCATACTTATCTCCTGCCGTGATCTGTCCCCGAGCCATGATTTCTCTGACACTTATTCCCCTTGTTACTCGCCTCTCTCTCTCTCTAGATCCACGTATGGATGGATCCAGTCTACTTTTTGTCCCATTCAAGTGGTGTAGATAGATAGAGAGGAGGATTTTAGAATATTTGTGAGATGATGTAGAGTTGAATGAGATTGGAATGGTATTTTTCTGAGGGCTTTGTGAAATGGCAATATGTATGTGAGCTCACGTGCCAATGACGGCTTTCCAGGCTGCCTAGTAGAATTTAAGGGACGTAGTAATAAGTCCACCTCTCCACTCTCTCTCTCTCAAGAGCTTGTCACACACAACTCGGGACTCTCATTTACATTTCCTCTCTCTGACTTTGTCTGGTCGGGTAATCCCAACTGCTCAAAAGAGAAGAGTCCCTCAATATGGCCCTGTTGGATGGGTATTTGTATTGCTATTGCCCTGTTGAGAAGGACTATTATGTCCGCGTGTGTGTGCTATTGGATAGATGTATGGATGAGTATGGAGAGCGGACTTTATTGGGACTCCTCTTCAAATACATATCGATCTATTAGCTTGTATTATTTAAATCTCCCTCTTCTCGATGGCCCTTTTATCCCGGGTGGGTAGTTGGTAGTATCCGGCTCTCACTTTCTCTCTCAATTTTATGTCGTTTTTGGATGTGTCTGTGAGGATTATTCCCTGTACGTGGTATCAAGTGTTTGGGTCTGGTGGAAGTAGTAGGAGTCTAAAGTTTTGTTGTGAGTATGATTATGAACAAGGGTTTTGTGGTTGTGGTGGTGGAAGGGAAAGGCAATCTCCTTGCTTGGTTGGAAGTTGCATGACTGTAATTGCCATTTTAATAGCTGACTGAGTTTGAATAGCTCACATCCCTTTTTACATGCAAATAGAGGATCAACGTGTTCTCGTCCCGAGTGGAGGGAGAGCGAGAGACATGAGCCATAAACCATAACAACAACAACAGCTTCCATCATCGTATTGACATCCATACTCCCACATAATAATAGACAAACTTTCCAACGGGAGAAAGTCGTGTAAAATTGGATTCAGTATAGCATCCCAAGTATATTTGGGGGGATCCAATTCGGATTTTGTTTGGATTGGGCGTCTTTGTAAAGGTAGGAATGTTGTCTAACTGGATTCCACAATCTCTTGAGCGTACAATAATATAATCCCCTCTCACTCTCTTCATGCTACATGACTAAACTCAAAGAGGAGATGTCTCCACAAGAACTCTCACTGTGAGAGAAAGAAATTAGACTCGCCTATTGGACAGTGAGGAGGGAGATGGAATATTATTAGTGGCATTTCCCGGTGGTCGGCATTAGTAACAAGAGACCCTGGCTAGTAGCCACTAGCTCTGTTGGTAGTAGTACTAGTAATGGGAAGTTGAGGTTTAGTCCTGGTAGAGTGTCCCGTTAATTAAGACTTGTGGTTGTTTCTCCTGCAAGAGCATAACCAATTATTCACTGTCTTATTATAATGATAATTATATCTTGGAGTATACAAGGACTCCTTTTCCCTTGTGGGCGTCCATCCGTGCTCCATATCCAAATTATATACTGGGGCTTGGGCTGTTAAGAAATGGGGATTGTTCCTTACACAAAGTGTCGGGGGATTTGGAGCCTTAAATATTCCCTCTTTCATCTCCACTTTCCTTCTCCTCAAATCCAACAGTTCCCAAGACATGGACAAGGGAGTCGTTGTGACTGCCAGTGTCCGCAGGGGGCGTCCATAGATTCCACGGACTACTTTATCAAAGAAGGGGATTGGGGCTTGAGAGGGTGCCCTTGTAAGTGACCCGGGCTTAGTGGCCGGGCCTTGGACAGTTGATCAAATGGTTGTGTGTTTACGGAGCCGTGAGTTTCAAAGAAATCAGAATTCCAATTAGCACTTGTACTTTTCACCTATTCACCCTGAATTCAAATGACGGGCCAATTCCCCTCTCTCACACTCGAGCCAACACTTGTTTTCCTGGGAGAAAGTTGGGCCGGGTGGGTAAGGGAAAGTTATAGACTCGGAGTTGAACGAGCTTCTCGGGAGGATCTGCAAATCCCAAAGTTATTCTCTACAACGTTCTTGAAGTAAATATAAAACAAGGGTCTCCGTCCAACTCAATGCTCACCGCCTCCTCTCCAGCCTCTCCTCTAAACTTTTGCTATTTAATAAACTACAAGCTTTCTCCTGCCTCTTTGTAGAAATATATTTCTATGTATATTTTCAGAGCCTTCATTCTCGAGCAAGTTTGGGATAATTGAAAGTAAACTTGGGCTGACTTAGAATTAAGAGAGCTTGAGCCGTTGTCTGCACCCGCTCCGCCATTCACTTACATCATTATCATTAAATACTGAAATATAATAAAATCATACCTAACTCTGTGCATTGATTTATGTTTGCAGAAGTGGAGGCTCAACAGCAGTCATTTCGAGTCCGTCCTGTCGATGTCGAAGTGAAGCTGGGAGACACTGCCACCATCCGCTGTGAGGTCGAGAACCAGGCTGGCCAGGCACAATGGACAAAGAATGGATTCGCCTTGGGTAAGAGCGCTGATAATTTTGAGATGTTTTTTTCCTTCTTCTTCTGGAATTTATCCCCTGTCAAAAAAGTGGGGGTTTGGGGCTCGGGATCGGAAGGGTGAGACTCACGGTGAGTGAGTGGAGAGCGGTTGGGAAGGATGAGATAAGGGGAAGATGATAAGCCCAAAGGAGATCTATGACTCTGTCCTACTTTTATCGGAGCGGAGAGGAACGAGGGCATATTCTTCCACTCATTAGCCCACCCGGGTAGAGTTTGGTAGTGGTGGTAGGTGGAAGCATAAATTGATCCGAGCTCTGGCTCTTTTCTCTAATTATAATTATACTAACATATAGAAACATTTATTCCCTCAAAGTTTATTCTCTCGTATATAATATTATATAAATCTATTTGTTATTCACGCCTTTCTCTCTCTCTCTGTTTTTAAAGGGAGATCCCTTAAGTGTTCCAATCTGAATCTGGTGTGTAAACTCGGCTTGCCACCACCACCATCAGCTTCTATGATTGTGATGATGGAACGAAAGGAAATTGGACCCACCATATTCTCATAATGTTTTAATGTTTATCAAGTTTTACAATTAGAAAGACGTTTATTTAGAAGACGGAAATAAACACCAGCTACCAAAATTCCCTCCTACTCTTTTGCTGCTTATGATGAAAAACTATTTTTTTAATGACCAACCTCCCCTTTTGTACGGAAGCATTTACTCATAAGTTTAGCAGCTCTTGTTCTAGTTCTAGTTATTAGAAATGGGCAGAGAGAGAGGAAAACTAAGACTAAACAGGTTTTTGGGCTCCCGAGCTGGATTCATCAATCCAAATGTCGCTCGACTAATTATAGCTTGAGATTTGTAATAACAAGGTTCAGGTTGATGGGGATTTATGGTACACAACTTGCTGAGCATACCTTTGACATTATGATGGAAATTGCAACTACGTGCTCGAGGAGATGACAGGTTGTATAGTGTGCTCTATTTTTTTGGACGACCAGACCGGATTTGCTATCCTCGTGACTTTTCAATCCGTCAGAGAGTCACGTTTCTCTTGTTGATTTTTTCAATTTGGATAGATTTTGAGCTTTTGCAAAAAGTTTATAAAGTGTCCGTAGGCAGAGGGTTTGCTGTACTGGGAATACGGGATATAAATATATGTATGGCTTTGGGGTTAGGACAGGAGTATGGGCTAATAAACTGGTTCTACAAAACGAGAGCATGTATATGAAATGATTCGTAATCTTGTTACTGAAATTAAAAGTGAGTGTAAATAAAAGTGTTGATCTTTGTGGAGGAGCGGATTTCGTGACATGTTTGATGAGTTTATCCCAAAGAGTTGCTTATTATTACTAAAATTAATGGCACTCTCCCTTTCAAGCCTTTTGGAGAGGGAAAGTAAGTGGTGGTCATGGTGGTACTTTTTCCCTACTAAAGTGGGGACTTGGACTGACCACACACACAACTACTAATTCATCATCATAAGTTAAGCTTTGAGAGTAGTCAAGTCCATGTTTTATATCTATAGGGAAATAATTAGAATTTCCTCGAGTGTGTAGAGAGAGAGAGCCGGAGTGCCAGTGCCACTGAGTTCCAGCTTTGGATATAATTCCAGTTTCTTGAGATAGCGATAGGGCGGAGAAAGGTTGGGAGGATGTGAGATGAATAGATGAGAGTATTAGTGTTGGGATGATGGGAATTCAATGTTTATGATGCTGTGTGTGGTGTTTAATCAGTATTCTGTATGGGATGGAGGCAATGAATTGATCTCCGTCACTTCAAGTCCACTGGGGTGTGTTGTAGTCTAGAGGATGGTGGGGGTATAAAAGCCCAAAGATTTGGTTGACCCGTTCCTTCTGGTGAGTAAAGTGGGTCCATATATTATGCCCCTTGGTCCATTCATTCTCAAATGGAGGTCCTTGACTTAGCAGAAATGAACTTTCTCTCTCTTTCTTTCGGAGGAGGAGGATAAGCGTGCAGTAGTAGGAGTAGGTGGTGGTGGTGGTGGTAGCTGGAGGGATATTATTTGGAGTTTGTCGGGAGGGAACAATCCCAGAACAAGTTATGTTTCTTCCCTATCTTGGTCTCGTAAAGTTCTCAAGAGCGTTTTTTATCATCCATTGTAGAGGCGATAAAGTGCGTGGATGTGCTCAGGCTTGGAGAGTGTGCTGATATCCAAGGCAGCAGGTCCACCCAAAAAGAGAGAACCCTTTGTGCTTTATGTAAAGCGACTCATGGGTCCGATTCTCAGCTATAATAGTATCCCAGCACATACTCCCACTCTACAATGTCTGCTTAGGCTGGAGATGTTGTATTGGGACTGGGGGCACATTTCCCCAAATTTAAATGTCCTTTTTTATTCCTACTAAAATGTAATATGTTCTTTAGACTCATAGAAAGAGATAGATAGATTTTCTCTGTTTATTGAGGATTTTAAAGAGCTAGGCTTTATATGAAGAGGACGTATGACTTGTTAAGAGATATGAGCAGAGATTTTTATATATTTTTTTACCCGAGTTGTCTGTGATTGTAAAGAATTGAGGGAATTTTGATGTTTGAGCACTGGCTAAGTTTTCCCCGAGAAGAATGAGATGGAGTGGAAAGTGTAATGGGGAATCTAATAGATTTACGTTGAGGGAAAAGTATGAAAAATATTTGAAATTCCTCAGCCTTCTCTCTCTCTCTTGTGCATCTCCCACAATCTCGCTCTCTCCTGGATCTCTCTCCCTTGTAGATACAACAAAACAGAAGGTTAGATTTTATTGGCTCAAGAAGGTGAATTCTTATACAGAGTCCCTCTGGCTTTCCTCTCTCTCTCTCTGAGAAGCCATAACCCTTCATTACTTCAAGTACAAGAAATAGACTCTATTCTTCAAAGCATTTGTTACTCTCCGACGACTTTCACTGACCGCAAACTTTCCCTTCTCTCCATCTTATTAATCCACGGTAGGATTTAAGGGTGGAATTCCACCTCTAGACTCTTCCAACGGCACTCTGCCACTGCTACTCGGCGGCCAGAGGGGATCCATTTACTACGGGACCCTTTGTTTGGGATACTTTGTAATCCACCCAGAGATTCTGTAAAGTAAGATGGCAGGTGATTCATACATGAGGTAGTCATCAACTCTGGATAGTCCTTTCGAATTTTAAGATGACCTGAGGTCATGGGTATGTTTGTGGGGGTGGTTTGGTTGTGAAATAATTGTAAATAGGTAGAGAGAGACTCGATAAAGAACGATGAATTGAGGTCAGAGATGAGAAATGTTGAATCCTTCTTCTATAAGCTTTCTCCTGTGTGTAGTAGTTGCGTAGGATCGGATTATGGACTGAGTTTTCTGGTTCTGGCCTTGCAAGTTTCAAAGGGGAGAGGTTGTGTTGTTTAAATATGGAGGATAGGAAGAAGGTCGGAGGATGAGCAAATATGTACTTTTAATATGTTTTCATTTCAAGATATTGTTAGTTGCGAGACCCGTCTTCCTCTATTCAAGTCCCCTCTCTCTCTCTAGTGATGATGATGCGGTCAATGCTGGGAGAGATTGTATTGTTGTAGGAGAAGAAGAGCGGAGAGAGAGAGAGAGGGTATTAAGAGGCTGAAAGATCCCCCCTCATCCGATTTGTTAGTTTCCGAGTCAGACTGACCATGAAGGATTCAGATACTTAAGGCCTTATTGACCCATTCTGGTGAAATTGAGAAAGTAGGAAGAAATCTATCGGATTAGTCTCTTTCTCCACAACTCTTTCAATTCCGGGCCCCTTGTTGGCAACGGAGGAGTATATCACAGGGAAAGGTTCCTAGCATAAAGCGGCGGACGCAGTACCCGCTCGTGTACAGATGCCCTTTCATCAACTGGGAACAAAAACTGGTTGGAATTATGCAGCCAGTAGTGTGGAACTGTGTAGAGCTTTGACATGGATCGTCCACTCGAAATGAGGATCATGTATCTCGAAATGGAACGTCCATGGATGGCGTTTAAGGCCCAACTCAATGCCCATGCATGGCCCTTAAGTCAGACACGTGAGTTGTGACTGTCATCAGGATGTACTGAGATTTCTAACGGTTTGGGAAAAGTAGGAAAAGAACATGGTATTTATTTTAGGAAGCTTAACTGGCCAAGAGCTTGTGTTGATGGGGATAAATAATATTTTGTAATTGGAAACGAGTCCATACATGGGAACTTGAATGCTTTGAAATTGGTTAACTAGTGTGGATGGGACAGTTGGGAAAGTGTCCTAGCCTCTGAGTTTTTTTTGGAAGGGATTTGTAGGGGTTGTAAAGTGTAGCTGTAGTTGTGTCTAGTGGATTTGTTTTGTTCCTTGAAGGAGGAGATGTGTTTTGTGAGTTATTCGAGTATTTTCACTCTAGTTTGATAATATGTAAGAAAAGAAGGCTTATCTGTGAGGAAACTAGGGCTTATGCTGGGCTAACAAGCTGGACTCGATTGTCTTCGGATTTGCAATTTTCCCTTTGGATATCCAATCTGTTTATTCCATCATCCCTCAAGCTCTTTATATATTTAAACCGAAGAGACCGAAGAGAGAGAGAGAGGCTTTGTGAGCACAGGCGGATTTCCTCAGTAAGAACATTGTTTGATAAGATACACAAGAGCTTTTCATTGTGTACCATATCCCTCAAGCCTTCTTTCCCTTTTGTGGCAGCACTTTTTTCTATGTTTTCAAACTACAAGGCTCAATATTCACTCGGGCATCGTTTGATTATAATTTTATTAATTTTTATTACCCCCGGTTCGCCTCCGAAGCCTTAGTCTAAATCAGTTATTATGGCAGCTATCTTTAGCTCTTGAGTATATGTAATGAAAAATTAATTATAATTTGCGTTAACCATGTGAATGTGAACTCATATGGGAGAGTTTCGAATTTGAACAGAAAAAACCGTTCCAACGCATGTAACAAAGCACAGATAATTTATAACATAGTGGCGTAGCTATTATTGCGTGGAGTTCTAAACAAATACCCTCACGGGTCCACCCGAGTGTGCCAAAGCCCATCTTCGAACTTGGTCTCCACTGGGCCATTTTAAATGAATATTTGTAAAATATTTAAATTAATTTAACTTGTTTGAAAGTAGCCGCAGTGCTTAATACGAGTAATTGTAATTAAAATATGTACATTTTAAAACACGTCTCCCTCGGAAAAGGACCAACTGTTTCTGTTAGCTTGAAATAAACTGTTCCAGAGATCCGTTTGACATGCCAATGCCAATACACAATGGAAACTGCTCAGTCTAAAGATGATTCATTTCCAAGCCCAGAGGCTGGGTAAAAAAAACGAATCTTGTAGATGACAAGCAAGGGGTAACAAGAAGGGTTGAATGTATTTGAATAAGTTTGTATTTTTTGAAGAAATGAGTTGTCAAAAAATAGTGGAAATGAATTTGGTTGTGCAGATGGATTTTGCTTGAGTGTTTTGTATTTTTGTGATAGAGTTGAAGGTTAGGGATGTTGGATAGTACAAGGAGGATGAACACAAGGACAAGAATAGGCTTAAAAAGAAAGATTATATTTCCCTCTCGTCATTTCACGGAGGATGGATACACAGAGATGTTTTGTTATTGCTTACATCATCCCCAGCTCTGGCTTTTGACTCTTTAGAAATGGGATTGAGAGCAACTACCACCACTGACTGCATTTTTACTCACCTCCATGGTCATCAACCCAAAACCTTTGAATTATTACAAAGAAGTCCCCCCTTCTATCTCAGAGCTAATTAGAACTACCTACGACTGTCTAACCTTGAACGCTTTTTGAATTAATTGATCATCCTCCACACAGCTTCTTTTTTAAAATGCGGGAATCAGTTAGAATGGAAAGGAGTGGTGGTTCTTGTGTATATAAGATGGACGATTCATTATGACCACTAGCTTCCAAGTGGTCTCTCTGTTAATGAAGTGATTAAAATGATTAAATATCCGTTAGAATGGCGTGTGATACATAAAGAGAAGATTGAATTGTAAGTAGAAGGTGTGAAAAGTCAGTGGTAGTGTGTTTGTCTGCACGCAACGCTTAATTAGCTCGTTTTGGTTCATTCTCCGTAAACTTTCCTTTGTTTCCCGTCTGTATGCAATTGTAGAGGGAGAGAGTTTTCTTAAAACATCGTCTCGTATTTAATATGGGCGAAGCGTATCGGAAAGTTTATATCCGACTATAAGGTTAAGGTTTACTACTACCAACTTTTTCTCTCTCTGTCTAAACAATGTGCTTTTAATTACGAGTAACTCATTCAAGGAGTTCCTTTGGAGATTGGAGGTGAGAAAAAGTTCATTGAGCTAATCACCAGATCCTCATCGCCCTTGTGGGTTAAATAGTCCGGTTATTGGGAACAATGGAGTTCTTTTCAAGACGTTTTTTTAGATGACCGGGCAACGGGACCCTCTTCTCCTTTCGTGCCAATAAATGGCAACACGGAAGTTTCGTAGGTGACGTGTTGCTCAATTCAGTTGGAATCATGGTACTACACTATATAGGGTCCTCTAGGACTTTGGATTTTATTAGGTAGTTGACACTGACACTGATTCTCATGTCATACTCACGCATGGGTGATTTTTGTGAGATGACGGCGCTCCGATTACCCCAACTGAACTTATTTATCCAGACGAAAGTATTAGAGGAGACTAGGAGAGTAAGCGGCTTTGGTGGGCGGAAAAAAAATTGATGACGAGGATGTGTTGGGAATTTTGGGACAGTTGGACTCGTCCTGAACTCTGGCCAAGTGATGATCCTTCCTTCTGGTCACGTGTCCTGGACTCTTGGAGAGGTCATCTCGGGTTGTCCAAGGGAAATGTATAAGTCAGTCTCATCTCAGGTTCCATGATATGAGATGTGAGTATAATAAATGGAGTGTTGATGGGTTGCGGAGTAGTGTGGGATGTTGTAGTAAGATGGATACGGTATGACCATGCCCTGTCCCTTGGGTGTAGTAAATGAGTGGAGAGAGGATTAAGTAGCCACGTGGGAGGAGTCCAGGAAGAGATGATCATTTGTCCAAGTAGTTCCCTTACAATTATCTCCATCCATCATTGAAATGCGTGGAGTGGCTGAGTCCTTGTCACTTCCCCCCGGATCTGCTTAGTCCGGGTGGTTCAAGGCCATTCAAGGGTTAATCTATAGAGTCGGTCCGTCATGCTTGTCAGAATACCACAATATTGGTCGTCACAAGTAGTTACCCGGGCATTTGTGGTAGATTCCTTATGCGGAATTTGAACTAACGCTTTGATGATAATTAACCAGGCTGGAGGGTTAATTTACTTTCATTGTAATATTAGCGAGGGGTTGATAGGATTAAGAATGTATTGTAGAGGATATTATTTGGAGGTGAGGCTGGCTTTAGACCCTTGAGTAGATTCTCATCTCTCTCTCCTCTCCTTTAAAATGATTGACACGGGTATGGCTGGTATTGTCAGTTTTAATAAAGGAGCGGTTGTTCCGTGTGGATCCTTGTGTATTTGAGTCTTGAATATTATATTATGAGTGGCAGTATTATTCCGGGGAGTGCATTGTTGTAAAGTGGTAACTGGTAAGATAGGATGACAGGGCATATAATAATACTAGGGATATGGAACGTATAAAGTAGATGTAGATGAGAGAGAAGTTATTGGTTGAATAGACCAGAAAATCAGAATTACTATTTCATATTTACTCTCTCTCGTAAAATGAAATCATGTCAGTTCCACATACGTCCATCACGGTTTTAAATTAAATTATTCCTCTCTCTCTCTTATCAGCTCGGCTCCTTTATCCTCTTGTAGAATGGATTCAATAACCTGAGTCCATGTGAATACATGGAGACTAGAGAGAGAGAGAGAGAGAGGTGTGCACCGGCCTTGTGGTGAAAATGATGACGGTGGTGGTGGTGGTGGTATGGTATGTCGTTCATGGTGGTGGCTTCCCTCAAGTTTCCTTTTCGGATCAAGATCGATGACTGAATACATTCATGTCACTTGTAGTGTGTGTTCGTATGTATATGAGTTTGGTAGAAGGGCTCATGGAGCTTGGTCTTGACTAATCTGAGAGAGATATGGAAGAATGGATAAGAATTATGGTTAGTTACCTCTGTGATTGTAAAGCATTGAGGGAGAAGATGTGCATAAAGTTGGCTCCGAGCTGTGAAAATCATTTAAATGGAAAGGGATCTCTGGGTGGAACATGTTGGAAGTTTCCTTCCCTCGCTCAACGCTCCTCATTTAATTGTACAGAGTGACAGAAAGTCTCTGGTCGCCAGTCTGGGTGGAATTTGCGGTTTATATACCAATCCCCCCCCCCAAAGTACAATAGACAACAAGGACGGAATAACAATTCCCCACTATGTTCTATTCACCTAGATATTCTGGATATAGTCAGAGGAGGACTTTCTCTTGGGGTAAAATATTATTTTATCTCCTTGTGTGGAAATAGATTACTTTTATATTTTAGAGGGAAATGGCAAGTGTTTTATGGGATTGGTAATTTCTGAACTTCAGTGGGGGTCTGTGGGAAATTCTCGCAGCATTTCGGCCCCATGTAAATGACAAAAGTATGCTGTCTTCTCTTGTGGTGTCGTGAATAGTAATTTCCAATCCTATGTTTCTATCTAAAGTTATAGCTACCATGCCCTGATAGTCAGGGCAACTGGGCAAATTTCATGCCCTGGGAAAATTTAGGCTACCCTCAGGGCATGAAGCTTACACTAGACATTATTGAGCTTTCCGTTGGTAGAGGCTGTATTAAAATGCCCTAATCTTAAATAGTGTGTTTAAATAGTTTCCAGTTTGGGCATGAAAGGGATGCCGGGCATATTTAGAGAGGGCAAGGAAATTATTAGAAACCCCTAATCCAATGTGATGCATGGATGTCCCTTCTGCTTTCCCCTTGAGACTTAAACTTTGTCCGTTCACTTGAAATAGTGTATAGTTATGGGAAATAGGAGTTTGGAGAAGAATCTGTGGGATAAATGCGGTATTATTTCGACCATGTAGTTTAAGGATAAGAATGATGAGTTAATCCAAGTTGTATTTAATATCCTCGTGTTTAGTTGTTGGAGGGGGAAAGTGTGAGGATGTCATAAATCTGTAGGGTTCCTCCGAGAGTTAACTTGTTAGAATGTGCACATGAAATGGATATCCGTCTCTCTCTCCGTCCTTTGGAAAAAAACCCGGGGAGGAATGAAAAAGGGTTAAGGAAGTGTGTCCCTAGTCCATCCGTCCTATAAGTGATAAGGGCTAGGGACACAGCTGAGCCCTGTTCAAAACACAATAAAGTGATACACACACACGGCTATCCATTGTTCCGTTCATTTCTAAGCCATGGGTGATTTCCAGACTTTCTCCCCGAGTTTGAGGAGCTCAGTAATAGCCGGGCTAACTCGTACGGGGCTGTTTGGATGGATGTGGATGGAGAATAAGTTTGGTGACTGGAATCTAGACTGGAGAGAGCTGTATAGGGTCACCCTATGGAACGAGGATGGAACGGTCGCTTTCTCCAGAGGATTTTTGCGGATTTTAAAAGATTTATTGGCCTCTATGAGGGAGAAATAGTTGAGAGAGGGAAACTGGAAGAACGGGGAAAAAGTTTCTCTGGCTTTTTATATACACACGATGGAAATAATATTATAGACGTAGAGATGCTCTGCTGGTTGGTGGTAGTGGTGAGGGTATATACTCCTCAACTCTTATGTTTGTTCATGAATGGGTAAAAGTTGTTGGAGATTACATCTATATTTTTCTAGTCCCAATAACTTTTCTCCCTTTCTTGTCCACTTTTTTTCAGTGGAATCGAATTTCCAAGGGAGGAAGTAATAGAGCTTTTTGTTTCTCGAGTTAGTTAATCATGGGGGATATTAACTAGTTTAAATATTTAAACATTTAAAACAGCTGCATATGCATTTAGTCAAAAGTCAAAAGTAAATCCTACGGCTTTGGTAGGAAATGAGGGAACATCCTCCACTTCCGGTTATCTCGTCTTGTTCTTACAATGTCCCCGTCCGTCCCTCTCGACTAATTTTATTTGCTTTGGTTAAAGGGAACTCCGGAGTGACCCCGGTCAATCCATAACTTGAACGGACACGGTGCCACCGTGACCTTTGTTGGGTGTATATATAGAAAGTTTTTGGGTCTATTTTTAGGAGTGGACTAGTTGTGACTGTGAGTCGGGGAAAGGATTTGTAATTGTCAGAGTGGGCTTGGTAGAGAGGGCGGGTGTATAAGGTGTGTGTAATAGTGTGTAAAGAGAGTCTCTCTCTCAGTGTATACTGTAGGTTAGGAGAGGGATTAAGGATTTGGACAGATATGAGGATGTAGGATGTGCTTGTAAAGTTCAGGAGTGTAGGGCAACATTTATCCATTAAGAGTGACAATGGTAGTGTTTTGCATGGGTTTGGGGGCAGAGCCATTACATAATTCTGCGGATGGTATGTTGTAGTAGGGGATGTTGGATGGGGGCCAATATCGACCTTTTCACAATGTCTTGCAAGGGCTGCTGAGTAGAGATGATATTACCATGGCCCTCTCGGGCTGTCTAAAAAGTAGTAAAAAGTAGATCCGTGAAATGATCAGCCCGACTGATTGTTGTTGATCGGAGATGGACAAAGTGAAATGGCTTGATGCATGAATTATGAATATTTGAGAGAGAGACTCTCAAGCCTCATTGCATTTTTATCTTGTCCATAGTCTCACAATTGTTTTTTCTAGTCCAGTAGTAACTGGGGGGAGGGGGCTGTTCCTGCCTCCCTCAACTCTTTTTCTTCCTGTCCAGTCGAGCGGAATTTGATTGAAATGCCCCTTAGGTCTTATTGAGCGGATCTCTCTCTCTTGTGAGTATCAGAGTTGAATATGGAGAGAGTCTACTGTGTGTATTGTCTGTGCTGGAGAAGGTTATTCCAAATATTTAATAACTCTTAGAAGAGAGACGGATGCTGGTATTTCATCCTATTTCTATTGTATAAACATGTTTCTTGGCATTTGTCTCTTGTGTTGAGCAGAGTTGTGGAATTCCGAGGATTTTGTCAACTTGTGAGATTGAGAAAAGGAGTTATTTCACATATTGGCATAAATATCTACTACCCTCCCAAATCTTGTGTCAGTTTAATTATCCAGAAATGTTTTAGACTCTCTCAGCTGAAAGTATATCCTGGAGTTTTTCCTGGAATGTCCTTCTCCATGGATGGCGGGGGCTGTTCATAAAATTGAGTTATTAAATCAGTTTCTGTCTCTCTTATGAGATCTTATGTCCTTTGCGAATGCATTTTTTAATATATTTTAGTAGAGTCTAGAATTTCAACGATTTTAGATTCAGATGCTTTATGCCGTTCGTCCTATCTGACAATGAATGGGAAATATATAAATAAGCATACGGATTTGTAACGGATGGAGATTGGGATCGTGTAAGTATAATTCCATGATGTCGAGTGTCCGTGATTCATGCAATATCATGTTTGTCGTGACTGAGGGTGTCACAGAGTGGCTTGGTCTCCGCTCTCCACGCATTCCAACTCTCTATACTACTCCAATCAAAATTTATAAATAGTGTTGTTTTGCAAATTAGCCTTTGGATGACCCTTGGTGGTATTTCCACACTACCCACTAGAAAACCCTGCGGCACTTATCTCATCATTTGTAGGGATGAGCTAATCTGAGAATTTGATGTCCATCACGCTCACCAGCTTCACAATGGAGACTTCCTAGTTCTGAGTAAAATCTCCTCTGTTCCAAAATATTGTCTCTCCAAGTGATTATCAGCAAATGGAAATACTCAAGAGGGATTATTATAGCCATCAAGTTGTAGGCCCTAGGTCCTTATTCAATCTCATCTCTGGTCGTCACGATTCCATCTCCGATCCATCTCTGTCACCTATCAGTTCCATCTAATTCTAGAATTTCTAGAATTGGAGGTGTGTGTCTGTGTGTACATGAAATTTGATGCTGAACTTGGGGTCATCAGTCTCTCAAAGGAGATGGAGACTAACGGAATAATAAATAGCAACTTGTGTCGTCTAATTTAGGACTTGTTTCTCTCCCTATTATTTAGTGTTGATTGTGGGACATTGTAATGGAGATGTGGGTGCATTGAGAAAAGTCACATAACTAAATCCTGCACCTCAGCCGTGACCCACCCACACTACCTCATTTTTTTAACCTTACGCAAGTCCACCACCACCGTGTGAATGAGTAATTGCCATTGAGCTCAAGAAGAAGACCGGATTGAGTTGATGGTCTAGTGGAGTGAATTGATTTGGTATGACATTCGTGTGGATACAGTTGCTACAATTCAATCCCAACAATCAGAGCATTGACTCCTGCTAATGAATCCAAGTGTAGAGAGAATTGACTAATGAGCTCTGTTGTTGTTATGAAAGGAGAGGAGCCCCTATGGGATTTGAATGTGTTCCCAAAGGAACTCGTCTGCAGATAAGGTGATTAGATAATTTCCTGATGAATCGGATATGGCCGGTTGTTGGTGCTATTTAGCCTAGGGTAAATTATACGCGCTTCCGGCCCAAGGTGGGATTGTGAGAGTCAAGTGTTTATAAAATAGGCGATGGGAGAGGAGTCCTATAAGGTGTAAAGGGTATTATAAGCTGTTTTTCCTCTTGGGAAAGTGTATTGACACGAAGGTAATGTAATTTGCTCATATGAGGTTGGGAAATTAGCTTGTTGTAGGAAAGGGTCTGAAATGGGAGAGGATGTGGCTTAGTAAAGTTTATGACTACTCTTGGCCTAAGCCACCTCTGCCGAATTCGTAGGAGAAAGGAGAAAAGATAGGGAAGACAGGTGAATGGACTAGCTAAGTACGAGTACTAGTGCAGCCTCTAGACATTGCCATAGTGAGTGTGTTTTTTTATACGAATCCCATTTTGATATTCCAATCTCTTGGAAGAAGGTCTGGATTGTAAAAAGAGTTCATGGAAGCTATTGGAAGTTTGTGTATTTTTCCCCCGATGCCCCGTCAGTTTAATCCTTTGGAGTGTTCCTCCATCCAAGAGTTGAGGTTGGAGATCTCATTAGATTTGCTACTAGTCCCACTCAAGTATCCCGAGTCCAATTCAATGTCCTAGGATTACATTACATTTACTGCTGTGGAGATATGTTGAAGGCGGATGGGCTCAGAGAGTGCTCCTACTGCCTTCCAAGAGACTCCTACTCGATGGATCCAATAGGGACATGGAGAGACCGTTTCTCACTAATGCATGTATAGTTAGTGGGAAGTGTGCATAGGAAAGTAGCCGAGTGGGTTTTAAATCCCGTAACGATGACTTTTCACGTTATCCTTTGATTGTTGGCCAAGAGCTTCTGCCTCTCGTTTTATATACCGGCTCTGCTGGTGTATGTAGTAAGTAGTGGTGGTAGTATGTGCTATGAGTTTTTAAACTTGCCATTATTGCCGTCTTGGAGAGAGGAGAGGACATGTATTGATTCCCAATTATCATCTCAGATATCCTCAGGGAATAAGATGGGACGAAGGAAGGAGGGTGGGAACTAAAAAGTTGGTTCGAGATTTGCACATTTCCTACATTGGCTCCTCTGGGTATGGCGAGAAACGAGTCGGTGGTGGTGGGCTTGGACGAGTGTGTATAAACAATTTTTTATGTATATTATTATGAAGAGCGGAGATTTTGACTAAAGGTCATGTGAATGGATTCCTCCTGATGATCATCATGTAGGGAGGATATTCATAAAATCTATACATCTCTTCTCTCCCGTATTCAAATACAAATAGAAGGAAGGAAAGGGATTTCATGGGCCATTAACGGAGCATTAACTCCCCGTATCTGTCTCCTCATAATACTCTTATTTTGAGCTATGTAGGGATCAAGCGGAATCTTTTGTCCTATTCAAATACACCACGAAATACATTAGTCCTCATATTGATGATCATCTTCCAAGAGGGATCTGGAGAAGGGAAAAAAAGTACATCCCAAAAGAAATGGGAGAAAAGCCATTACCCAAGGTACATCATGTCTTGTAATGTAATATGTAACGTCTGGAGAAAGGACTGGAAAGGAGTAGTTTAAGGGCCGTGTGTCTCCCTCGGCCTTTATCGTCCTAAATCTAAGAGGATCCCTTTTAAGCCTTATGGAAGTTTAAGGCACGTGGACTATGGATGGACTACTCGAGAGATTCTTGTAAAGAAAAAACTTCCCCTGCGACTTGAGAGCTTCTTTATGAATTGAGCTGAAAAATATTCTCCACTTCTTTGAATAGTTTGAAAAGGATGATTTAGAAGAGAGAGAGGAGAGATGGTCGGGAGATTGTTGGATAGACAAGGGTGACCTGACATGGCCAGAAAAGTTCTTTAGTGTTTGTAGATTTGAGTTGATTGAGATTTTTAATCTGTTGTCTGGTAATGTGATGCACCATAATTTCTGTAATTAATTGGCGGAAATTCATAAGGGAAATAGGAGAGAGTTTTTAGGCCGAGAGAGATGGAGAGAGAAGTGTTAGTTTGGAGAGAAGCAGATGGTGATGATGTTGCTGGTGGTGGTGGTGGGCTTTTCTCTTTGCAAAAAGTTTAGTAAGTGGCAAGTGGTGGGGACTAAAGTTTTGTGATGTAATTATAAAAGAATTTGTGAGAGAAAACAAAATGTAATTAGAATGAAATGAGTCTCCACTATTTCTCTATTCAAGTGACACAAACATGTTGTGGAGGCTGTGTGTGTCCATACTACCCGAGCTCCTCAAATTTAATTCCAGCTCTCTTATGTACACACAAAGACTAGAAAACATTAGTACTTCAGCTCCCCCCTCCTCCTCCTCCATTACACGAGACATTACGAGGGAATTCGTCTTTTAACTCATTCTAATTCATTTATAATCTTTGCTGCTCCTTCTCCAAAAGAGTCCTGCACGATCTGGTAAACAATATAATGCCCGGGTGGCAGAAAAAAAACAAGAAAAACAGTTTAAAAAATTAACACTCCCCTGCACCCACTCCTCTTTTCATTAGAGGGAAGAGCGTAGAGATTTCACAAAAAGTCACTCAAATTAATATCATGGATATTGAACGAGTTAGCTATATTAGTATGGATGGGATATGAGGGGGGTAACATCAGAGGATAGGGTTTAAATTACCCATACTGCTGTATGTGGGACTTTCACTCTTAGTTGCTTTCTCCTCTGCGAGATTTCTGCTTTCCCTGCTTCTGCATCCGCCCGTGTGTATCTTATGTACGTAGGGACTGTATATTTTGATGTTAGAGACTTATCTGGAGATAAATAATTTTGATACGGATTGTGTAGAGCGATCCATGCCGGATTGTGGGAGGCCAGGGCTAGCTCTAAGCTCATTTGTTGGACTTGTGCTGTGCAATTTGTGTTTTGGAGTTTGGGTCTGAATTTGGAATTCATGGATGATTGTAGAGTTTGAATTTAGAGTTGTCGAGAGTTTGTTGTGTTTATTTTGGGTGAGTGAGTATTGGGTAGGATGGGAGGAGGTTTTTGGGGGATATGCATGCGGAATTCATAAGAGCCATATTTCGATTATCAATATTATTTAAGCTCATAGAGAGAGTCCAGTCTCGGGGTTTATTGTGGTGGTGCAGCGAGGCATGGTCTTGATCCTTTCACTACCAGCCGCACTGCACCAACCAACTCTCTCTCTGAAATACTCTGAATTACATGTACACATTTTCTTTATTATTATTCAGAGTTTCGAAAATATAATTATCCACACTATGGCATGTACATATAGGCACTGGTCGATGTGTGTAGGATGAAGGAAGGAGGTTGTATAGTCCCGTTCTGTGGTTTGGGTAGCAGGATGGGAGATGCGTTAGAGTTAACGACTTCATTCCCAAGGCTTACATATGTCTCTATTTCCCTGGCTAATTGTAACCCATTTAATTGACTAAATGTTCACTTTTTGGCTACAAATCTTTATTAGGAATATTAGAGGCCGTGATTTAGAAATCAAAGCTCATTCCTATTCCTGGAGTGAGCTCATCCTCTCCCCCGTACATTATCATTAGACTTGTTTTAAAGGCAAGCAAGGAAGTGTACACGGGCCACCTCTGGCAATCTGATAAATAGTCGGCTGGATTTGAGTTTTGGAACTAAACTTCCTTCATACCCCCTTAAAAATATTATTAAATCTGCGCGTGGGCCTTTAAGCTCACTGTTCATTTCGTTTGGGATCTCGGATGGGACGATTAGTAAGGACTTTACCAATTACGAGATGAATGTTAGGAGTTCCAAGCCGTTAGAAGTGCTTGCGTACGACCTTGGGTGAAAGAAGATAATAAAAAGGGGTATGAATAGGAAAACTGTGTTAAAATATTATGTGTAGAGTAAGGGAGAAGGCGGGTTGGGAAGTGGCGATTGACAATGACAACAAGTGTTAAATAATGTTGAGAAGGGATGAGATGTCTCCAAAGAACACTTGACACATTTCTTACCATGAGTTTCAAGTGTGAAGAAGGAGCCCCCCAAGTTTATTATTCTTTTTAACAGTCCCCACGCCTTCTCCCTCCTCTTCTAGGATTTATGATGACCATTCTCCTAGGCCTTTTCAATAATAATCACCATACTTTCCCACCTAAGAACTAGGGGGGTCAGAAATGGCCAAAATCCGGAGGGTTGGAATTCAGAATCAGTGCTAAACGCTTCGCGGATGTGTGACGACAAAATTTTTATAACCTTTAAAGTAGAGAGTAAAAGTCAATTACAAATTAGTTGTAAGTATTTGTGAGGGAAAAAAGTCACTAACAAATAAGATACAAATAAGATGCAAGTATTTGTAAATGGTTTGAGGTGAATAAGGAGTGGAAAGTATTTGTAAAGAGTAGTTAGAGGAGTTTGTAATGGACACATGGATTGAGTTGAACTAATCCCCATGATCATTCCATTAGTAATCTAAGACTGTTTTGAAATGAAGTTACTTCTCGGGCTGGGATTTATGAGGGCTTAGGAAAATTCATTTTGGATGTGTTCACATTGTTTTTGCCCCCTGTTTTTCCTCCAATAAATGTCACTCCCTTTTGGACTTGGTTAAGAAGGGAAGATGGAGAGGTGGCTATGTGGGGATAAAACCGACTTGTTCCAAAAAGAGACGGAAATGGCAATTAGGGTTTTAGGTATAAACATAAGCCAGGGTGACGGCCAAAACTCCTCCGACTATAAATATATATCTCTAGGAAATAGAGGGAAGAAAAAATGTTCAAAATGATCGTTTCATGGAGGAACGGGGATTAAAAAGTTGATCTATTCACTGACTACATGATCCAGCCCCCTTGGAGGCAGTTGCAGGTCTTAACTGTGCAGAGAGTAGACAAATCCACTCTGCTTTTAATCACAGTCCTCTCTCCTCGTCGTAATTGAAAAAAACAGGAGGTATCGCGTGTGATTCCACTTTTTATAATATAAAACAAGATCCTGCCATTTCGTTGGTACAATTAGCCGAGTGAGGATTTAAATCTTTGTTCAATTTGCATAGAGATTTAATTCGCTGTTTTTTTTGAGCTACGTCTAATCAGATTTGGTTGGGGGAAGCTGGAGAAGATATTAAATTAGCATTACGTTGATAGAGGTCAATATTTTGGGGTTGAGTTAAGATGATTGAAAAATAGGATCGTTTGATAGTTTGATGTTTGACGAATTCCCGGATCTCAAGTCCATCTGAATATGTTTTATAATTGAATTTATTTTAAACAAAAAAGTAGCTTGAGAGTTGAAGAGCTTATTGGAAAGTATTTTATTTTGCAGAGTTTTAGAGTGGAGTTTTAAAAAAAGTAATTGCTAGGAGAGAGCTGTATTAGTTGTGTATGTTAGTGTTGTGAAAAGAAGGAACTGCCTCCAGTGCCTCCGTCCTGGAACATGTTCTTCCATCATGGACAAGTGGAAATGTGAGTAGAGGCTCTTCAAAATGTTGTAAGAGGAGAGAGTCTCTGTGTAGATATAGTCAAGTCTTGTGTCTATAGTCTATAGAGAATTTAAACAACTTTGAGCTTTTTCTTGTTGAATAAAAGAGGCAAGTGAAGTTGTCAGACGAGTCGGGGAGTTTATTAATTCCGTCAAACTTTGTTGGAGAAGAACGGGTTTTTTCATACATTTTATACATGTTGATTTTCTATCGTTTATTCTTGTTTTTCCCATGGCTGAGGAAGACTCCATCCGCCTCTATGTTCCAGGGCTAGTTGTCTAATGAATATTGATGCTGTGGATAGATTTTATGGACTAAGCAGTTTAACCACAAAAGCTACTTCTTCACAAGTGTAGAAGGATCTAGGATGCAGAGGTTCTTGAGGCTTTTTATCCATGTTTATTCGGGATAGTTTCCAGTAGCCATTTCAGTACTGAGAGACTCGAGCAAGCCTGGGGCTTGAGTTGCTAGAGAAGAGAGTATTCTTTTTTTAAATGCTACTATAATATTTCTTAATACAGCCACCTCGTTCACTTGGAAAGCTCAGAGTCCACAGTCTCACATGGGATTAAGTAACACACGTATCTTTTACCAATTCAAAATAGGATTGGGTATTTTCATAGGAATCCACAGGATTTTTAAAGAATCTAGTTCTTTACAGGGTTTATGCATTACAAATTGATGGTTCAGCTTGTCGAAAGTTTTTTTCTCATCTTACGAGTTCACGTTGAGATTGACCTGGAGAGTCCAAGTGAACTAGGTCATAGTTGGATTAATGCTCCAGTAGACAATAAACCTTGGATTACACATGTTTTATTAAGCTTTTGAATGTTCAACTCCTTAGTGTGTACAGTACGTCCCTTTTGATCCCACTTGTTTATGATACGCCTGGCTGTTTAGCCCGGAAGGATCCTCAGAGAGGTTTACTAATTCCCGGGTTACTTTTAAATTCTAGGAATCCTTGGATAGTTTTTAATAATTTCTTTAGGCAAAGAGAATCAAGAACCTTGTTAAATGTTAGCATATGGAATTAGCCATGGGCCAGAGAAATTTGTAGATGCCTTTGCTGCTGCTCCTGCTTCTCTCATGTCTCCAGGAGACGAGGCGGGATGATGTGCGTGTGTGGAAGTGTAAATTTAGCAAACTAGGTCTGTGTTAATTATTGAGACTGAGTATCCTTTGAGAATCCCTAGTTTCCAAACAGATTAATAGAGGAGAGGGAATGCTGCGGTCTCTATATTCCTTTTCATCTCTTTTTCATCAGATCATTTTCCATAGAGATGTGAGCAGAGAGAGAGAGAGTCCCTTTGCCAAGCTTAAGTCTTAATAGAAGAAGAAGTGTGTATGGGAGATACTGTGAGAGTTGTTGTGGGGGCTTCATGGAGGGAGGTCCCCTGCTGTGACACTTGAGAAATGGCATGTGTTACCTCTTGAGAGAGGGTTACACAACCAACAACACAATGCCCACATCTATGCACAACTATCGACTTGACTTTTTTATGATTATTTTTACATCTCATGTTCTCCCTCATCCAATTACTCAATCCCAATTGTCTCGCTCTGTGGTCCTCTCTGGCCTTGCGGTGGCTAATTTGGCCCAGATACTAGAGAAGAAGGACATATCGGATCATGTTATGTTTTGGGCCCCTCTGGCCGATATGGATCCAGTTGTTTCTCTAGACAAGGAATTAAAGATGGATGTAAGGGAATGTGCGGTTGTATGGTCGGAGGATATTAGCACTCTCGGGTCTACTTAAGCACATCTCTTGGAAGTTGACTTGTATCCGATAGAGTCATCTCATAATATGTGAGGAGATGTCGAGGAAGTTGAGATGAGGAGATTTGCCCATCCTGACCTCGTCGGTCTTGCTGAAAAGATTTGAGGAGTTTGTCTCTCTCCGAGTTGGATTAGAGTTTGTGAGTCCGTTTATGGGATTTGTATGACCACTGCCACGGCAATTCCGACTCTCCGTCTCCTCATCATCATTGGCTGGTGGGGGCAATAAGGGGACCGGAGTGTTGTCCCCGCGAAGCTTAACAAGAGATAACAGCTATCGATGTGCTTTTACGATCAAATGGGAAATAAAGATGTTCTTGTCCTAGTCCTCATCATCTAGTTTCTCCAGGAGGAGGCTGGAGTCTTCTTGTCTCCCTTTGGAGGGGAATGTGACTTTGATCTCATCACGGAGAATGGAGAAGACACGGGCGTTGAGATGTATGAGGAATGCATCTCTGTGAATTTATTGTCCCTCCGTTGGGAAGGAATATGCAAATCACCTCCACTTACTCCTAAGCAGTTCTTTCATCATCTTCTCCAGGGAGACGTCATGTCAGAGCTCTGTTATTAGATCCACCTCTGGTTTCTATTCTAAATGCTCACATTAGTGGCCCACGAGTCGTGGGGTGTAAAATCAAGAGCTTTTTGATCCCAGTTATAATAAGTGTGGAGAGCAATTATGGGATTGACTTGGTTAGAGAGGAAGAGTTGTAGCTTTTTTGTGTGAGGAAATATTTATAAGATGCAGAAGGAGGAGGAGGATATTGGATGTGTTTTGTTAGGAAGACGGAATTCCATTTCCCCTTGCTTATTAAGTAGGGACGTGACATCGTAAAGAAAGAACATTTTGGGACAAGGCAGATTCCACAGTGGGAGTAGTACTCCTTTATAGTAGTATCGGATAGTTGGCCCTCGTGTGACAAAGACGTATGTCCTACTCGGCGCCATAAGTCTTAAGTAGTAGGCGGAGGGAGGGAAAAATAAATGATGACCTTTAGGCTAGATGATAATACCCACTGAATTGTTTAAATATTAATTTTACGCACAAGACTTTCTCTCCAAAACTCATTTTCTCTTAATGTCTGAGTGGACAAGATGGACGTGTGGGGTACGTGATGACATGTGCCCTTGTATTCCTAGGATGGGCTTTAAACTATTAAAGGTCATGTTGTAGTAGGAACTGGTGAGAATGAGACTGCTGGTATGCTGATGGTGAAAGTAATTAAAGTCTATGTATATTATTAAATGTGGAGTAGAGTAGTAGTGGTGATGGTCCTTTTGTAGATCAGCCAAGGCTAAATAAATCCTGAGGGCTCCTGTCAATCTGGAATGGATGTGGTTTAGCGAAATAGTTACAGACTGTCATTCGGGATTTGCATTGAAAGTGGAATTTGAATCCCTCCCTCTCCCAGAGACCTCCTCACCGTCTCCTCCACAATCCACAATGAGATTGGAGAGAGTGGAGAAAATTCTCCGAGAGATCTTCCAGGAATTGGCTATATTTTAAAGTGGCAGGGAGAACTCGAGTCTAGAGCAGAAATTCCTCGGAAATATTCCCGTACAAGAGAAAGTTGTCTGCTGAGGGATTGAAAATTTATATAAAATGAGGAAAGGGTCGGAAAATTGGTTTACAGTCTCTGGATATTCTTCACCTTATCAAAAGTGCATCTCGGTCCTTTCTATCATCTCGTTTCTATTCACTATGAGGCTGTGTCCGTGCCCTGGTCTTTGAGGGAGTCGAGTTCAATCAGACCACCAGAGTTATGTACTCTTTCAAGATGAATTCATTCCCCGTGTACATTTCCCGTCTCCGCTCTTTTTTTTCTCGTTGACCAAAGTTATGCAGCTTTTACGGAGGGGAGGAGAGGGTTATCTTTGTAGAATAACAAGATGATTAATAGGGAAATGTTGTAAGGTAGAAAATAAGTAAATGTGTGGGATAATTTTAGCTCTGCTTTGACTCCCACCACCAACTTCTAGTCCAGAGCATCTTGCCCTGAGATCTGTACGGGATTGGATGGATCTGATTTCTGGAGCTGAAATAGCATTTAATGGGAATTCATATCATTCCCTTCTTCTAGCTAGTGAATTCCAATCCAACGTTTCTCTTCCCGGGGTCATCCATGGCGAAGGGGGTTGAATGACCTGAATGTTGGTAAGGGAAAGAGTAGGACTTAGGCGGTGGATGGTCCGCGGGAGTTGTTGGTGGAGCCGGTGGAGGTGCCATTAAGGTCCCTCGGCAAAAGTAGGTATTAGTGGAGGACATCAAGGGAAATAGATAACATTCATCTCCACCGAAACTCTCTCATCCCACCAAGGGACAAAACTTTCTGTGCATACTTGCCGTTACTACCCGCTCCACCTTTTCTGGAGGATCTTCTTGAGCCCATAAGGCTCAGGGAGCTTGGGAAGTATCGAAGAAAAATGTTGGATGATTTTTGTCCAAACTTATCCCTGACTTTGCGTAATTATGTCATAAATTTTTCATTAAACTGCAATGCGGATATATATAGAGAGAGAGGAAGGAAGTGATGTGCGTAAGTAAAGTATTGAGGATTCCAATCTACCTTGACTGTCTCTGGCCAAAAGTTTTCCCCTTCGTCTCTGCCCGGGATAAAAAGTTGGCGGGTAAAGTAGCTACTGCTCAGGAGGGGAATAAAAAGGATCCGAATTAAGGAATAACGACCTTGTTTTTCGGTCCATTGGTCCTCCATAAGAGAACATGGAGAGACAGAAGTAATATTTGGAGGAGATGAGCTGATGGGGAATATCTTGGCCCTCTCCATTTATCCCTTTAGAACCCACTTCCGCATAATGTCCAGCCCAGTAACCCATCACAACTTTCCCCCATTAATGCATACATAACGCTAAAATCCACGGAATTAAATGCCAACTCCGGCTCTAAACACAAAAAACCGTGGGAATTCTAACCAATTTGACATGTGCGAGATCATCCACCCACCACCACTGCTCCTTACCCTAAGGGGGGAGGGGGCTTAGCTGATGAGCGAGTTCAACCAGAGAAGGTCTGTAAGGGCTTTTTTAGTTTTTTTATACAGAAAGCATCCTCCCGTAATTCTGAAAAGGGTTTAAGAGGGAAAGAGTGGATGGGCCGGATAAGGAAGAGTGGAGAAAACGCTCTGTGGCTGCCTCCTGTATGCACATCATTAATTTTAGATTTAGCCAAACTGTCAGTGTAAGGGAATACCTTCCAAGGGCTTTCAAAGCGTTTAGTAGAGAGAGAGAAGCGTTGTTGGTGGTGGTGGGGAAACAAAACACGGGTGGCTTTGCTTTACTGATTGGATGCAACTATTTTCCGGTGATATGAACAGAGAGGAGAAAATTGAGAAAGTTTTGAGGATGGCGGAGATGGTTGGAAGACGTGGGCCTATTTCCGTACGGATTGTCCATAAACTACTAATCTCCGGTTTACTTGGGCTTACGATCCATTTGGTAAACATGGAGCTCTCTGCTCTGCACCAACGACCTCGTGGTCCATTTACAGAGGTCATGCGGGTCAGGTGGTCCAACTATGCGGAAAGGCACTGGGGTATCCATCTATAATTTATACGAGTCTAATTAGCTTTTGAGTTTCTAAAATCCGGTTGGGTATTTCATGGATGACCCCGGAGTGAGAAGCAGCAGAGTTAACGAATTCAGATGCACTTTGCAAAGGGAAGTCTCTCTGTTTGCTTTCCCAGTGTTATTTTACCTTCTTTTTCTCTGCACATTTCTTTGTTTCGTTTGATTAAGAGGATGGATTATGCAACGCTTTCTTTCGGATCCAGGGAACCCCGTGTGAAAATACGAAGGGAAGCACAGCCTTTTATGCAAAAAAAAGAAAGGAAAACGTCTGGGGCCAAAACCTCTGGTGCCAGAGAAACATAATATGAGAGGATATCTCTCTATTGTTGAGAGAGAACTGGGTGAAAGGGAAGTATATGTAAGGTCTCTTATTTAAACAGGGTTCAATCCAACGTTGGGGGGAATGTAATTCTAAAAGTGCCTTTTCAATCAAGGGATATGGAAAAGTAGGAGATACAAAAGGGATTTTAGCCCTTGTGAAAAAAACTTTCTTTCTAATCAACGAGGGTATTTTTAGTTCTGTATTTAAACCGACGTGTGTACTTTTTTTTAAAAAAACATGAAAGTGTCAGAGAATTAAGAGGATGGTTATTATAAGTATTGCAGGTACTTTATGTGGATGTTCGCGTGTCCTTTAGTCCGTCTAGACGATAACTTTCAAACAAGTCAATTTTATTTATATCCATTTAAGATGGCCTATTATTAGAGGTCATGCCCACAGATGGGCACATTCGTTTGGACCCTTGAGGGTCTTTTATATGTTGTTTTATTAGTATTACACGATATGCTTAGCTTATGCTGCCTATTATAAAGAAGGACACGTCAGGCGACCGACGCAGTTAGTACTACCCTATTTAAATATGATACACGCGGCAGAACTCAATTCAATTTCGAATATTCGAAACTCAAATCAACCAGAAAAAATTAAAAATTAAGTGACCTGCCAATCTGCCTGCGCTTCTTGTTAGTATGCGTTTTGAACGGTTTATTAAATCCGTGTGAATTGGGACTAGGAAGAATTGCAGTTCCTTGTAGCATCAAAATGTCAAGGAGTGTGATTTTTTTCCCTAGCTCCAACTCCTTGCGCTCGTTATGTGCAGGAGTTGTGAGAGTAGATTTATTATGCCGAGTAATTTGTATGTAAAGTGTCAGTATCTGTTTGTGGATTTAAATCAAAAGAAAGGTCTCTAAACGGCAGTTGGGGAGGATGGAAAATAGATATTATTGCACCTTCTTGGTAAGCCATTAGTTTTGAATGTCAGTGCTTCCTCTTTTGGAGGACAGACGGCTTTCTCTCTCCCTTAGCGAGTATAAAGATGTACTTTTGTTCTAGTATCTCTCTCTCGGCAGTGTGGACTCACTCTCTGCTTCCTCTCCTTGTACCACATACCATGTGTATGATAAAGTAGAGGATTCCACGAGATAGCCTCCTCTCATAAATCATATAAAGCGGACTATAGGGTTTTCCACTCGTTTCATCTGTGAATCCGGTGTCTAAGCTGAGGATGGGAGTTAATCGATAGGAGAAGAATATATCGTCTCTCTCTGTGTTCACAGGGGGAAGTTGTAGTGTCAAACGTGAAGAGCTGACCTTGGCGTCTGACCTTTAGTTCATATATATCCCTTTGGGGAGTTTATATTTTAAATCGGCGGAGATAAGGCAAGGATGGTGGGCATTATTTCCCCGTCGAGGATATCCCTCTCCATTCTCTGCTTATTGTCGAGGCTATCTCTCCTTGTTGTTGTTGTCAGTTTTGTCACCCTCTCGGTCCGCATTGTTGAGGCAGTGGTGGTTGTCTGATAGGAGAACTCATCTTGTCATTTATCCAAATGTCCTCCTTCCTCCCTCTCATTTTATCTTATAAGTTCTACCTATCTTTTTTCTCCAGCCTGAAACGGCTCATGAAGGCTGTGGGGATGGACACGTAATCCTTGAGCTAATGTCAATGTGTTTTTTGTTAATTTCCAGGTTTCGAGAGAGTCCTGCCGCTTTTCCCTGGCTTCTCTATGGTCGGAGATGGGGAGAAAGGAGTCCATAATTTGAAGATTGATAACGTGACTCTCAGCGACATTGCAGAGTACCAGTGTCAAGTAGGGCCTGGGAAGGGGAACAGACCCATCAGGGCTGATGCTCATCTTAACGTTCTGGGTAAGTTGTTCTCCTGCTAGTTAATTGTCTTGATTTGTATTTCTAGCTTCCTGGTTGGTAAAGTACAAGATTATAGCGATAAGCTCTGGAGAGTTATGAGCTTGTTGTATTCGTGGATGAAGATATTATTTAGTTGAGTGGTGAGATATGAGAGAAAGGGATCTATCTGATATTATCTGTATTGTATAACGGGGCTAAGGTGTTGGGGAAAGTTGTCTTAAGCCGGGGAAAGTAGAGGAAGCTGACTCAGGGTAAAAGATTTGGCAATTTGTGCTCCGAGGATGGATGACAGATTTGTGAGCTCGTTACAGTCCCAAGTTTTGTTTACGCTCCACTGTCTCCACCCTATTTTATATTAGATCAGCTCCATCCAACATCGTTAGCCACCCTGCCACCAAGAGACCTGCTTTGCAGTATCCAGTCCTACTATCACCATTTGTATGTATACAGAAGAAGGAACTAAATCCCCATTCCTCTCATTCTCTATGAGAACATTAGCATGAATATTAGCAATTGCAAAAGACTTCTTTGCCAAATGTGATGGCACAGGAAGCACACGGGGTGACTGCACTCGCTCCGCCTCATGTCTAAAAAACGAGGCTCTCCAAGTCGACTGTATCGTGTCGAGGAAAGTAGCACATGGCGACACAACAAATACAGAGTCTGATAAGACCCTCTGTTGTTCCGGCCTCTGGAGGGTCCTTTACCGTGTGCCCTGTCCACGTACAAACTACTTGCCACCCTGGAGAAGGCCCGTCTTGTAAAGGGAGATGACACTGGGTATGTCGAGTATGGACACCCCCTGCAGATATTAACAATCTCCACTCTCTGTGTTGTATGTGAGTGGAGGAGATGTCAAGTTGTGCTGGGTTGGAATGTTTTCTCTCCCTCTGGTGTGAAAGGTCCCCCCCCCTTGTTCTTGGAATTCTCTTTAATATAAGAAATGAACTCGGAACGGGTCTCTTCGTGTCTGGAGAAGGAATTCTGCGGAGATGTGTTCAAAGGGTTGAAAGGTCGGAGTGACTTTCTCTTCTCTCTATGGATCGTGAACAGTTGCACAATTGCACCTCCCTGCATTTTTCATCTCTTCTCTTGTCTGTGTAATAAATCAGGAAGGAGGTTGGATGGTCCCACTTGACTTTGTGGGCTCTTTTTAAAGGGAAAGTGGCCATCTCATTAGCCTCTTTTTGTATGACATAGTATTTCCTATTGGATTTCAAATCCTGGAGGTCTCGAATCTCATCATTGCGCTCCAATGGCTTTCTCCTTGTGGTGCAAGTAGGAGAGGGAGTGGTGGATTTTGTGTGTCAAGTGCCACTAATTCCGATCACGTTGCAGGAGATTTGAGGAGATGTAGTTGACCTACCTGTTCCTGGAGACAGAGTCACTGGAGAGTTGCACTCGGAGAACCTGGCTCTTTCTCTTAAATAATATTGAAAAGGAAATTATTTTTCCATGCCTTTCTAACTTTTATGGATCAAGTGGCTGGGAAATGTGAGGAATGTTTTCATTTCCATGTCGCATCCAGTCCAAAAGCTAGAATGTCAAATTAAGCTAAATCGGCTAAAGCTAGGATGTCAAAAACTGCAATTGCTATTCCAAGAGGCATATAATTTTTGTCAGTGTATACTGACTATAAGGTATATACTATATAAAATTAGAAAACAATTCAATGTCCGTAATTTTTACCAAACCCAGAATTTTTTATTAGTATAGCTTATGGTATATAGTAGAGCGTATGTCAGTAAAGCAATTGGCAGACTACAGCTTTTGGTGTGCATAGACTTACAATGCGATGGTTTTAAGCCATCAGAGCCAAATGACATGAAACTAGTACCAAAAAATCAAGTAGACAATTAG
>JAQFYM010001482.1:0-33197 GCA_034694785.1 Agrenia bidenticulata | reverse complement strand
TCTTCAACTTTTACTCTGCAAAGGGTTTTGGTGAAACGCTTTCTCTACTAATTTTTAAAAAAAGTGTAGAGTGAAGAGTGAAGAGTAGTTGGTGAAATAGGCTACTGGAAAGCTTTATCTCATATTGAATTTTTATGAATTTTGGTAAATAAGAAGATTTGATTGAAATTATGTGTCGTGAATCAATCATGTCAATTTTTGTTCTGAATTGCCGACATGACTGCTGGGTTCCATTTTGGTATGTGAGTAATTTACAAACTTATTGGTTGGTCAAATACAGCATTTTCGAATAAACAGGGTATTACTTTCAACATTGTATTCAAATGGTTACACGGAGTATTAAAAACAGTTCTATTATCTATATTGAAACTTGTGACAGGCCTTGGCTGTGTTAATCACAATCCCAGAGAGCTGGATGAATGTGTATATAAAAGGCTTCCTATTTACTATCATTGGATTGCTAGCATACTTAAGTGCACTGTAAAGTCCCCTTGTAGCAAACAATTAGCAGGGTATTCATTTTGACGATCATGGAATAAGGATAGATGATCCACGGGTAAGATTATTATAAAATCCTCTCTTAAAATCAGTCCCAATTTTATGAGCCCTGGGGAAAGTATTCTTCAAAAGCTAACCATCTTCCTATTGCAAAATATCACTAAACTCGTTTTGTTTTATATGTAATGATTAGCAATCAAGTGGATTTGTCAGATTACCAAATACAAAGGATAAATCAGCCCAGATATGTCGAAATAGTTGTAATTATTTTTAAACCTTGACACTAATCCCTAGAGATAGAGGCAGAGACTCTCTCTAAAAATTTGGAATAATATTTAATCCCACCAGGGGCTGGTGATTTTGGATGAAAAAATAAATAATTATTACTAACTCTTATTAATCATTTGTTCAATATTACGATCATTGCGCATTGTTACGGAATGATTAATCTGATTCATACAGTAATCAAGTTCTCAAGCAAGCATGTTAAGTAAATTATTGAGTTAACTTCACGATCCATTGAATAACTCGTTCAGTTTCCCAAAAACTGACTATATCAGCTTATTAAGTTACATAAATTATTTGATTAACTATTTCAGTATCCCGAAAAATTATTATATCAGCTTATTGTTTGTGTACGAACACAAATTTTTTCCCCGAACTTACGAAAGGAAATATACACAAGATTATTGTACTGTCATGCTGATAATAAATGTATACATAATTTTTTTTAATTGTCACTAAAGACAAGACAGCCAAAAACTAATCGCACTGACAAACACCATTTTCATGTACACAACGTATTTTTCTGAATTTCAATTCTCCAAGCATGTAATTCATCATTCGGTTCACGGAATCAAAGATTTCCTCACGCTTAACTAAGAAAAATAATCTGGAAAGAATCAAATTACATTTTTAATGATTTCCTTCTAATTTAATTGAAAATGTTTCACTGTGTGAAATAGCTGTTAGGATGATCATAACTCAAGTCTTGGAAGGGGTTGATGGAATAGTCCAATTTTCTTGCTCCAGATCCTTTAGAATTGATTGCCCCTCTGAAAGCTATCGATTTATGGAAAACTGTTCTCATAAACCGAATAACAAGCAAAGCATGATGATACATACAAAGTAAGAGACAACATCGAATTTACATACAAAGCTTATCTTCCCAATAGTATACGGAGAATAATATAAAGTGTCAATATGTTTAGAAAGGGTTATCACGTTCCGTTGGGTACATTTTACTTACAACAAATTCACTTGATATTGAATCCAACATGAACCCCTGGTTTTTTGTCAGTTTCATAAGCTATCCTGAAATTTAAGGCTACATTCCCATTCAATGATTCAAAATCAAATTCCGAAAACAGATAGATTTTCAAATACTCCTTCCCTAACTCAGAATCAAGTGTAGTAGAATGGCTCTGAAGTTGAACCTCAGGCTTACTCAAATCAATCGAACATCATCATCAAATTGGAAACAAGAATCTTTAGTCTAAAGTTTATCTACTTAGATGTGGTTGATAGTAAAATCAAAGATATTTATCCAAGCATTCAAATAAAAGTATTGATATCGAGTATTTCTAGAATTGATTATCTTAATCTACTTAAATGTTTTCAAATTTCTGGGACTTTTATGGTTTCGAATCTTTTCTGATGAGGTAAAAATAAATAATACTGTTTTATTTATAATCCTAATGATCAAGAGGGAAGATTTTGCGTCTTACTACTTCTTATAGCCCAAAGATGTCGTCAAAACTACAGGATCTATGAATAACTGTCCACAAGTGAGTTCATACCTTCCTGATTTGAAACTTACTTTCTCTGCCATTGGAAATTCCTCACCACATTGCTAATAACAGAACAAGACTGATTAATATAGACCGGTATTTTCCTCACATGAGTAAAAGTTCTGAATCATCGACACATGAGGCGGAACTAAAAACATGCATGATACAGGGTGAAAGGATGAAATAATTTGCGATGCATTGTGATCGCGATGAAAAAGGGCTGCGATGATTTTTGAACGCGATGACTTATTACTGCGATGTATTGATTTCGATGATTTGCCTGGCATCGGTTTTAAAGGGTATTTTTCCGGTACGCAGGGCATTTGAATGGGATTTGCAATTGTGATACCAATTTCGTCAAAAAAAATACCATTCCTAAAAATTGTCAATCTGAAATAGAATTCTATTTTTTTTGTTGAAAAAATGTTGGAAGAGCCAAAATAATAAATAAAGTAAACCCTGTACATTACAACAACTTTTACTTTCGGAATCGTTCATGCGAAATTAATATACTTTCCCTAGCCACAGAAATGCCCTAAATCCACTTCACCTGTTGCATTTTTGCATTTCCAGTCCCCGACTTTTCGATCATTTCACCCCTTCCAGAATCCCAACCTACATAGTATCGGTCCCCACCATGATGTCATAAAAGAAACACGTAAATCCATGGAGCTGTGTGGGTTGACTCAGATTTAAGAACTTTGAGGAGACTTGAAGTAGTAGACAATATCATTATCCTATATTTCTATTCTCCAGTTCAGGATATATTACATAGGTACATATTTGTATAGATTGTCCTTTCCATAAGAGGCACTGTTGAATACTTCTCGGACAACAGATCTGTTCTTTCACCAGTTGGGTTGACTTCTCCCTGCGCCAGAATGCTGTTCCTGGAAGCCCATAAGAATATAATACGAAGAGGAAAGTGAAGCCTGAATAATTTCTTAGCCATCTCCTCAAGCAATCTTGTATCAACTTTCCCATTCAATTCTTTTCTAGCCTTAAAATACAGATTAGTGTACTCGGTCTTGGCTGGGGTTGCCTCCTCTTAAGATCTCTTAACTCCGGAACCGTCAGCGAGTTACGTTTCTTTTAATATTTTCCTCCTCTAACTTTCACTCATACCAAAAATATATTTCTTCCCTTGTAATACCAATTATATCACGCATTCCAAATACTAATACAGTTCCCTCAAAAAGCCATGATGATGAACTTAATCTTGATGCTGGCTTTCTCCATTCTACTCCCTGCCTCAACTATTTGTGGAGAAACTGTGAGTGAACACAAGTCTCTTTATAACAATACGTTTGACTCACTCGATACTATTATGGCTGAAAAACTTAAGAAATCAAATTCTTCTGATTCATTACCACCGACTGTTGTTGTAAAGCGAGAAATCTCGGAGGCAAATGAGATGCCATACTATCACATTCCCACGGTAAGTCAACATTCCGATTATAATTCAATTATATATACTTGGCCTTGCTAGAAGCTGGGTGGTATTCTAGGTAGGATTTCTTCGGGGCAATGCGAAACGATTAGGAATCCCCGTGTTATTAAAGTGAGGTGAAAGGGGTGAAAACAGTCTAATCTCTAGTGTTAGTTTCAAGCAGAGTGGATTCTCAGAGAATTCTGAACAACATCAGAAGAACTAGATAATACACGTCTAATTGTGTTCTATGCATATTTATAGTATATAAATATTAGCGTAGTCAGAAATCAAGAATAAAATATCACCGAGAATGACTGTCGAGGAGGGAGTTCGATAATTTAATTAACTCAACGTTGAAATCTTCTTCAAATTGGCTGAGACGCAATAGTCTAGGAAAGGTTGAATATTTTAGGGTGCATCTCTAAGGTATAATAACAATCCATATCAATAGTCATTTGTATATTTATTTGGCTTTGAATTTCATACGTCGTGATTTTTAAAAATTGAGAGAATCCCCACTCCAACCCATGGACTAGTAACCTTTATGGAATAGATTAAAAAAGAGCTAGGAGGTCCCATAAATCGGGCTTGGCCACAGGTCCAATTATAACGAATTCATTTTGAAATGTAGACAAAGGCAGAAATAAATTGAATATAAACATCTGATTGACTTTTGTAGGCGATTATATCCAAGAGGTCAGCCACCGTGTTGAACAAGTTAATGTTTGCTCTACGGAATTCATTCGACAAACCTGCATCTATTCCAATGGACAATGAAGTTGGGTCCAGGGTATGTTCACTCTAGACTAATAAATGTAGTTTAAGAATTTAAAAAAATCTTTACACCCTGCTTCGCTACTCTGGAATGAATGTAGAAAATAGTTTGTTACTAAAAATGGATGAAAATATGGCATGGCATGCGGAAGTATTAGAAGAGACTGAAAGAGTCATGTTAAACAAGGCCGTACGAGGATCATCGGATAGTCAGCTAGGGGCTTAGAGTTGGATGAAATTAACGAGCTGAGATGATTTAATTATTTTGCAACTCGAGCCTCGGCTAATTAGCTTTCTCGTTTTCTTACAGGAAAATGACAATTTTGCAGGGGATGTCTCTCAAGTACTGGCCAAAGTAAACACCGTTGATCGGGTATGGCAAGTTCGATTCGAAGCATCCCCTCATCAATTTTAGCTTCTTATTACTTCGTTAACTCCTCGACCTTACTTTTACTCTTCCCATTTATTTTTTATTTGGCTGCTTGTACTGTGTTCCTTCTTCGTCTACTCTGGCTGAAATTTATTAAGGGAACCAAATTGATTTAATAACTCAAAAATTAGCAAAGAAAAATGTTCAATCTCTTGATGATATTGGTTGAAGAAAGATTTCTGAAGTGGGCAATTTTATCTGACAATCACTGGCAATAAGGTATCTCAGTCAGGCCCATGGGTAAATCTGTCATTCAAAATATTAAACTAAAGCTAAGAGTAGCCTAGAGGTGTAACCCTTTATATCTTTATCGTACGGTAAAATAGTAAAATAAATTGAGTATCAGGTCCGGTTTCAAGGTATCCTATTTTCCATACGCTTTAAGCTACAGTAATACTCGTTCCTCTGCAGCGTCTGCAAGTATTTTGATATTTACCATTTGACTAACTATCTCTCCTGTGTCATTTTAAATTCCAACAGTTTCCTGCAGCACTGGTTGAACGTCGGGGTCAAAAGGATAGAAAAATCTACTTGAGATGCTACTTCAACGCTGTATCCTGTTTTAGGAAGAAATGAGATCGACACGGTCAGATAGAACATATCTTCATGTTTCTGTGTTTAAAATTTGTTGTCATCAACTTCTGGATTATTATAGAGTCATTTTCCTGAGTGATTCAGCTCTTCAACTTTCTATACATAAGAATGTGAGCCTACCCCTTTTAAAGTTCGGAAGTATGTAAACCTACGCCACTCACCACTTACATATTAAGATACAGCCTTCAAATTCCAAGTTTCGTAAATTACTTGATGATTTGACTGATTGGAATTGTGAAAAATAATCTCTTGTTTTGAAATAAAATTCAAATCACTTACAAATTGGTTGTTATTAATTACCTGAATAAAATGTATTTTCCCGCATGATAATACAAGAGAGGAGTATTCATTTCCGAAGTAACAAATAATAATACTGACATAATTGTTTCGAAATACTGCTATCGCTGACGCTAATTCATACTCAAGTAGTTCTGAAATCTTTCTTGTACTTGAACATGAAATTAAACACACAAAAGTCTTTGGACGAGTAGACATTTCTATCTTAGGATTTACATAGCTTATGAATAACATTGTATGGTATGAAAAAATGCAACAAATTCAGGCTCCTAATTAAATTACAATAACCCCCTCTGAACTACGACTCAAGAACATTGCTATGAGACATAATAATTCATAATTGGACCGGCTTTGGATTGTGGCTTGTGGCTCCATGAAAATCGATTCTGCTCCTCTAGACTCTCCTAATTAGTACTTGATACTTATATACACTCGTCGGTGTAAAGGAATGAGATGTCATGTCACATTATTATGGGCTGTGAGCGGTAGCATTGTTATTGTGACTATGACAATGAGTACAATGGGAGCAGACGACGCAAGTACCGAGTTTTCTTGATACTGTGGAACGAAATTTTAGAGCTGGGCCCAGTTTCATATTCATCCCATTCATGAGATGCTCTTCTGTTAGGAGAGGCAGGCTGGATCCGTCGATTGAATGCTCTCGGAAGATCTGAAATTTCATAGGAAATATATTCAGATTTGAGGCAATCATTCCTTTCAGCTACTAATCCTTATTTTAATGCCATTACATAAAAATAAATGTTATCAATTTTGTGTAGAGAAGTTTAACAGATTGTAACTGGAATTCTTCCTGCTAAAGTAATATGGTTCAACATAATGAGTGGGTGGTATTGAAAATTAAAGAAAAGAACTTGAAGGTATGGTAGAAAAATGAGAAGTTTTTGCTTATGAGAATACAAAATGACGTAGCTCTTGAGCTTTCCAATCCCACCAAGGTCCCAAATGCCCCACCGAAAGTAGAATAGTCTCTTAATTTCCAGTTAGAACGAGACAAATTAAGTTCCAAGCTTCCAAGGCTACATTCCCCCACGGGAAACTTGCAATAAATAATGCAAAGTTCTGCGAGAACAAAGGTTGTCGAAACCATGTAGTAAACCCCTGAATCTACCCAGTGGAACTTTCCTCGGTCGCAATTCGCAACCGGCAACCAGAGCTAAAGCTTATTTTCTACCTTAGACCTTTGAAGTAAAGGTGTGAAAAAATGTGTGGATTATTCTTTGGCCAACCCGTTCATGATGAAAATAAAGAGTAAGTGCGTCAGTAAATCAATTTGAATACCTCCACGTAGTCTTTACAGAGGTCGATTGTGGAAACAAAGCGACAGACTTCCTCAACGGACCAGTTAATCATCGTTTCGGCTTCTTCCGTACAGCCCGTCGAACATGAAGAAAGGCAGGGAGTAGTTGAGGCTGCAGTTTTTAAAGTCACATCCAGTGGATTTCTCAATTTAGATTTCTTAAACGGTGGAGGCGTGCTTGGAAGATCTCGAGCTGACAAGTCCAGTGGGGAGTTTGGTCTTTTATTTTGACTATTTGTCTTCAGGGACTCCAAGTTGTTTGCGGCTGCTGCGGAGGCAGATCGTACCATGGACAAAAGTGTCTGAGTTGATGACATGTCTATCATTGGGAACTTGTCTTTTTCCAAGAACATTGAGGAGGGGATTTGGGAACAGCTTAGATTTAGTAGTGCAGCCGCAGCACCTGGCTTCAAAAACCGGGAGTCGAATGCAAAGTTTGCTGCTGGGGATGCTCGGCTGTAGTATCTGGAATTAATTATACTTATTTTAGCTAGCCGAGTAATATGAAACAATTAGAGATGAAAATTGACCATAAATGCTACTATACACCCTTTGTCCGCCTTTCAAAACTTTCTTGGTTGTATCCCCTAATTCCGCGGTATCATTCCCCCATTATTATGCATTAGCTAATACTGAAACTTTAATTATCCCACGGCAGTCTTCTTATCAATTAATTATCAATTAATCTACCTGTTGACGCAAGCTACATTTTCATACTTGGAATTTACAGGCTCTTTTGTGGGATAAGTTGAGCTACTACCTAGCTATGCCAGACGAAATAAGAGATTATGTTGTTTCCTCTAGTAGCCTGAGATCTCGAACTCTGTTAGCATATTTTATTTCTGTTGTTGCACAATGGATTCCCACGAACATGATCAAACGAAGTCACCACTGATCTTGTGGATTTATTCATGTGGCTTTCACACCCCAAGCCGTCTTTTAATATGTTTCTGATCACCCCCACGTAAGCAATGTTCAAAGAACAGTGTCGGATTCCGAGCAGATCTACTACGACTTATATCTGTAATCTTCTCACCTTAAAATTCAGACGTAATGTGATTACATCACAACATTACGTATAAATTTTAAACGGTAGGATAGAGATAGTTCTAATCCTTTCTATGGAGAGACTATCCTACTTCAATTAGTGTTGACTATTTCATGAATAATTATCGGGAGTTACTTGACGACAAAGGGAAATGATTTTAAATTGCAATTTTATTCTGAACTAAATCTCACCGAAAAGTATGCAAGCAGAAAATGAAAAGTTCTGTGCCATCAAAATACTTCAGGGATGTTGTTAAACTGACTAACTCTAACTGTTTAGATTATGTCAATTGTAACGCTTTCGAATTTAAACTATGAAAAACTCAACAACATGGATTTTTAAATGCATATTCATCATAATATAATATGTCCAATACTTTTTGGGCTTATAAAATCCCTCCATATGATATTGTTAACTGTTAACACTAATAAGCTTGAGATAAATAAAGCAATCTTATAAACGAAATTAAAACAAAGTAAATTTAAAAAAACAATTCTTACTCGTTACTAATATTCGATTGCTGCTGGTTATACTTAGCTGCAAGACTTCTCATGAAATCTGAGTAATTCCGAGCACTGGACGACATCATCTGCTCCATTTGTTTAATCGGTTGAGGAGGAGGTGAAGAAGTTAAATTATTTGGTCCTGTTGAATTGGTCGGTGGTGGTGGTGTCATCGGCGGTGACGTTGTTGAAGAACTTAACTGAGGCGACTGCCTCTCGGATTTTAAAGCAATTGATTGTTTGGATTTTCGTTTTGACTTAACTGACGGAGCTGAGGACTCGTTTCCCCCAGCCTGAGCAGATCCTGTTAATGAAGGCTCCTCCGATTGGGATTCCGTTGCTGTTAAGTAATCAAGGAAAAAAAGTTTTAAAAAATGTTCAAGAATAATTTATTCCAATAATATAGACATGCTGTAGCAAAAGTTTTAGAACAATTGGTCCTTGGAATGTAGTATTCTAGGCTAGATACTGTCGCACAAATAAATAGGTTAATACTATAGAATGCTCATCCTAGAAATGGTAGTTGACTTGAGATATTTAATCAAGTGTAGTTTTCAGTTTTCATGCATTGTAATAAGTTTTATTCTCGTTTGTATTTCTTACAAGAAATAATAGGAATTAGAGATTGAATATATTTGAATCAGCAAGGCTGGAAGCTTAAACTTTATGTACACGCATTCAGTCCTACACAAGTACTTCCAGTTAATATCTAAGTGTACCGTCTACCACTTTTTGAGTCAGAATGCGTCTCACCCACAAGTAAATGGGCCAAATATAAACGAATCAGGTTTGAATTAAATTATAAACTTTTCCGAAATATGAAAGTAAATTGTGTGTACCTATGCCCCATGCCCCAAGAAAAATATTTTCAAAAGGTAATCCTCATGAGCTTTAACATATACGAATTCTTTTGAACTTGTTTTTATTCAATAATATTGATCCAGATTCCGTCAGCCATAAATGTTGGAGCGTGCATGTGCAATAATTTTGTAACAAGTTATACATTTAGTTAGTACCGTGTATTTACCAGTGTTCCTAACTCTAGTAGGTAGTAAGCTTCTTGATTTTATAGTACATTTTGCAATTGGATGTATTATGAATGCGGATGCAAATGTAAAGTTTTAGTTTATCTTTTCTAAGACCAATATTTCAATTACACGAAGTTGGGTATTTTAGTAAGCCTGTATTTTAAATGTACCATAGAGGTAGTACTTTCTTTGTATGTTTGGGAAATGAATAAGATCGTTAAATATTTCATGTAAATGATCAGGTATATTTTTTTTCATCCTTTATTTAATGAGTGAGATATAATAATATAATATAATATTTTCCAAGGAACCCTTCCTGGGAATCCTTCATTCAAGTACTTAGTCCAATTTTATCATTCAATGCTGGGATGAATTGTCAGTAAATTATGAATTCATACCCTTAGTGGTCTTAACTTATATTAGATTTCATGAGAAAGTTACAAGAAAAACCTTAGTGTCTCATTCCTCCCCACACTTTCTCTAGAAATTTCTTTCTATACCGAAATTTGTTTGTACTGAATAACAATCTTTACTAATAGTTACCCATGTTTGTCTGATTTCACATTTGATTAATGAAAATAAGCACATTTTCAAGGGATTGGATTTTTCCACAAAATACTGGCGTCTTGGTCGAAACCCTTTGTAGATATTTATAAACCCTTTATTTTGCTCTTGTGAGTATTCTCAAGATCAGTCAACCCTACTTTAATGCTTAAGCCTCCCTTTAATAAAGTCTTTGACCTGAGAGGCCCTCATCAACGTGGATTTCGTTAGTAAGTAGAATCAACTTTTGTATATTTTTATATAAAGGAACGCAGGCCCTTCATTATAAATTGAGAAAACCTCATGGTATGCATAGTACACAGTACTATTTTCATCAAGAAATGCCCTTTTTTATAGAAAAATAAGGAGTTAATCGTTTCCAAGATGTATTTTTAGCAGTTACCTCTATTTGCCGTGGGGGAGGTGGACGTACAAAAAGTCTTAAAAATGCAGTCAACCACTTAAATAACCTCGAGCTTCTGTAAGGGGTCGAAAATGACTAAGCGATTAAGCCAGTCGGAGAGTAGAGTGTGTGAAAGCCGAGTAATAAGAGGAGAAGCCATGCATAAGGGGTAAGAGTGACCTTTTTAGTAATTTAAATTGTTTAGAGAGTGACTTTGCGGAATTCGTAATAAAAGAGCTTGGAGCCTGACTTCTTGAGCTCTTCGTGAATAAAAGAATGAATTTTTATACCCAAACTTTCTATCGGGATGATGAAGTGCTTCATCACATCACATCTTCACATCATCAACTATCCCACACACACCACCAAGCCAAGGAAATATGGTCAAGGGAAGCCATTTAGCTTGAATACTTAAATCAGCTCTTTTCTCAAAGATAAAAATAATGGCTACCACCATCCCCAGCTAAGGGAAGATTGAATTTACTGTATAGGCTGAGCAGTTTAAGAAATAATCCTCGACGGCGACAAAAGCGAAGATGAGATTCATCCTAACGCTAGTAAAAATATCAAGTGCTTCATCATAATATGCATAATAAAAAAGCACCCGATAATAGAATGGGAAAAAATTAAACCATTCTATATAGCACACTTGTAAGCTTGTAAGGTTTTACTCTCAACTTTTACGTCCGCTTTCATACGCACATCGTTAATTATAGAAGAATTTCAACATCGGAGTCTCGACTCTTTGTATCATAGCACGGTGGCTACTAATTATTAAAGTATTTATCGTGAAGAGAGCATAGAGGAACTAGACAGAGGATTGGTGGTTCCTTGGTCTCATAAAATCATTCACTGACATTAAATATTGGTTCTGTCTCTTCCTCAGCAATTAGGCTTACAAAGAGCCCATTCACGGATTGCAAATTACTGAATGCGTTAAAAGTTAAAACATCGAACCCCTTTAGTAAGTTAGTACTCAGTAGACGCCGGTATGTATGGAGTATGACAGTTTTGCACCCCAACAAAAGTCGGGAGACAGCTAATAAATCAATTTTTAATTCCTGGTTTCATGCCGGCGAATGTTTGCTCGTTTACAAGTTAAGCATCAAGTAGGAGGCAGGATTATAGGATTTCACCGAGTTCTTTTACTTAAAAAAACTAATTCCTTCTCTTAATTGTGAAAAAAATGAAAAGAATCTTCAAGGGATTTATTACCATGCTGAAGAATATCTTGACTTTTTAAAATCGCATTGTAAAGCTATAGGTTACAACAGTTGTAAAAAAAACTCACTTACACCCATAGCACCAAGAAGGCCAAACAACCGGGCTGCTGTTTGTATCCAGTTCCGTCATAATTATCAATGGGATCTGGATCAAGAGTTTTTCTCAGGTTATAAACCTACGTTTCCAAACTGCACACCCAACAAGTGCTTTCACTCACATAACCCAGACCGGAAATCGATTTCTTCGTCTATAAGGTCAGTAACGGGGAGAAATGAGACTGAGCAACTTTCAACCAGTACTCCAATCTGCACACAAGCAACAAGTTTGCTCGTATGAATCAAAGGAGATCGGTGGACACTTTTTTGGGAGAGATGCTAGCACTGAATGAATCTAGAATGTATTCAATCTATAAATGCAATTGTGTAAGCTGCTCATTATTAATTATTCCGAGAACAGAGTAAATGTGCCAGGAGATTTGCAGTGATTGAGTTAGTAGTTGGAAGACTGGGATCAAACTAAATAAATCTACTGGAGCAAAGGCTTGTTTGATCATCAACAGGTTGTAACGAGGACTTATTTTCATTTCCATCCAACCTTCATAACACTAAAGAATAGAAAAATGCCTGCAGGTAATCTCTTCCCACTCTCAGTGCTCTTCAGTACACGAGGGCCTCTGCTATATAAAGGTATCTCCCCGTGATTTGAGTTTTGACTATCTCAGACCTCACTGACTGACAATGAGCTCATCTTTATAGCTTTATAGCTAGGGTAAGATTAGTCTTTAAAAAAGCCTCACACTGCACACTAAACTACCTAGTGGATACCTCGTCCCGGCTTCCTATTCATTGTTGCACAGATCAAGGGAAAAGTCAAGGGAAATCCATACGCACGACTATGCTTAGGAGCTTAATACTTCTTGCCTTATCATCCTAGGTAATTATTTAATAAAAACTACCTGCTTAATAGTTAGAGATGGATGATGGGTGCATGTGAGAAAGATAGGTTTGCGTGAAGCTCACCTAATTCTTTTAGCATCAAGCCACCACCGGACTTCTTCTCTTACGTATCTCCCATCAGCCCTCACTCTAATTTTTTTTTTAAATCTCTCACAAATATATAAATATATCTTTGCATATTTGTACAGTTTAGTTCCAACCATCTCGGACCATCACGAACGCCCCAAAAAATCCCTCTTTATCTAACGGCTCAAAAAGTAAACGTCTGTACAGAAGGAGATGGAGATTCTTGAGCTTGTTCTCGGACAGAAGTGATAATTGGTATGTTTTCACTCAGAAAAGCCATACTGACGAAGAATGAACTGACCATAAGAAGTAGGTACAGAAGACGAGCATCTGCTCTCAAAGGGAGATGGACTCTCAGCAAACAGACTGAATTATGATGGCACTGATGATGGAGAGATTCAGCATAAGTAAGTGTTAGAGGAGATTCTACACACACCATCAAATAATAATAATGTATGCTTATATCTTGAAGAGGATAGTATTTTATAGTATCGAATGGACTCTATAGCTTATAGTGTGAAGTAAATATGCATAACAGACACGGTAAAGAGAATAGATATGAATATGAATTCCTCATCTGAAATCAATCTTCCACATCGGAAACTGACCAAAGGATACTTGAAAAGGAGTCGTTGAACTTTATATTGCTTGCTTAATACAACAATTTATATTTAGGTTTTACTTCTCCTACTTTACACAAGTCCGTACAACATATCATACTAATAGGACACAACACACAACCAAAGCCAAATGACTCTTCTCATGAGTCCGCTGAAGCGTTAAAGATAACTTCCGGTAATTTTTTATCTCCCAGGTAGAACCCAACCGCTAACGCTTGTTGACAAAAGACACTGGAATTTTGTAAAATTCAACTTTTCAAGGAAAAAAACAATTTTTTTGAGATTGTACATTCAACACTATTTCTCATCTCTACGGGAATTCTTACAGAGGGGCTCGTACAGATTTGTTCCCTTCCACACCCGAATCCGTTTACAAACATCTTCATTTCTCTGTAGCAGAGGGAACGATTTGAAAGGGATTTCAGGAAATTATGTTAAACAAAAATATATCGGATTAAATGATAAAAAGTCAATGACAGTATTAACCTAAAGGGTCACATGAATAAAAGTATTCCACCTCAATTTCCATCTTCGTCCTCAAAGCCGAAATCCTTACTCCGTAGCCTTTCTTCTTACTAAAAACCATTAACTACATAAAGGTCCATAGTCCTTTTGTAATCGATCCCCAATAACCTTTCCCTTTCAATTAGGATTGATTTCCTACATCACATATACTTTATACTTTAATAATAACGATTGTTTATCAGCAAGCTACAGGGACAGGAAATATGTACGTACATCATTCTTTGAGACACAAGGGATACACCAGAGGAATGGAAACCATTGTGATTTTATGGGAGACGGATTTTGCGGTTGGAAAAAGGAGATGCACTTTAAGACTTTAAAGCCTAGAATGTCATGGAACAGACACTGGATACATCTGAGAAGAAAATACTATGAGAAAAAGGATTTTGCCACAAACACATCCATATCTCATATTATTACTCAGACTTGTGCTTCTAAAGCTCCCAACATTATGACTTCTTGTACCTCGATTCGATTCCATTAGGTCAGAAGGGAAACGTAGAAGGATAAATCGGAATAAAAGGCTACGGAGGAGGAAAGACGATAAAGCATATATTAAAAGAACTAGTACTGAATTTCCAGATGACTTCACACCAGCAAATCCTCCAATCCAACTCCATACATACAGAGAGAGCCTTGGAGTTAAGCTTGAGCACGGGGAATGTAATTTTATCAAATAGTTCAAAGGGGTTTCGTCGTTGCGTTCAACGAAGCAGAATAATCCTCCCGGATTCTCACTGACATCTTCGATTCAGCCTCAAACGGTAGAGAGTGACGAGGACTACTCCTGCGGTCAAATGTCGTCTTTCCCCAATGCACACAAATACACGTCCAATTGCGGCTTCTAAAAACTTGAGATTCGTCTCTCACTGTGAACTTCCGTTCCTCATTTTTTATTCCATCGCCAACAACCCTTGCAAAAGTCCCTTCCATCGAGCATAAACTATGAAGATAAAACGCTCAGCTTATGAAACTCGCCTGTACTAATAAGTATATGTCATCATTTGCTAGCTTGAAATATTCTCATGTTTACGAGGACTGGCAAGACGACGATGGCTGGGTTATAGATGTGTATTCTATTATTTGGGGTGAATTAAGGATGACTATGTGAAAATTTTACTCCTCAGCAAAAAGTAGAGTTTAATTTTTTTTTTGTCTCCTCTTGTGAAATGGTCGCCGTACAGGAAGGTAACTTATGTACAAGAGAAGATCCCTGTCCTCCTAATGATTTACCTAAACTTGGGGTAAATTTAGTAGAGATTGGCCATCCATTATAATCAGTGTACATGAAGATGAAATGTAAGGTTATTCGCTTGTAAGACTTGAGACCAAGTCCACTACTCTTGTTCACGTACGTCTCATCTGAAAGTTCGAAATCCAACTTGCGTATCGTCACAGTCACAGTGCTTTGTCATTCATTGTATGAGAGAGGCTACTTGTTTGAAAAACGTCCTCAGAGCTCATCTTCATAATATCTTCGGAGGGCCTTAGGCGCTCTAACGCTCACTGTGTAATTACATTTTACATCATCAATATTCATTCTTTTTCTAGATGCTGATGCCTTTGATGCTGAAGCTTGCTTGGCCAATGACCATTAGATGGACAGACGGAGACAAAAAGATTCTCATTTTCTTCCCAACTCCATCACCGTCTCAAAATTATTATTCATTCGGAGGTCAACAAGACGAGAGAATAGTCATCAGCATGCGTCCATCTCTTAATGTTTTTACTCCTTACCTCTTCTCTCTCTCTTCGGCAATTGTATAATTAGTTTTTTATGTCTCAGCACATGCATATCGTGGAATAGCAGCAGCAACTGGCAAGACACTTACGAGTTGAAAGTTGGAACTCGTGTATATATCTTCCTTGGTCATTGGTTGAAAATGTTTAAATAAATGAAACATTAATTCCCTTCAATACTAAAGCCTTTTGAGAGTTCGTAAAACTTGCAGATATAAAACTCTCAGCTCGAGTACGAATGTTCCTTGAAATCATTTTTCTTTTATCTCATTTCTCCCTCTGCAACATTCACTAATTGTTACGAGTAAGGATGCAGAGAAAGGTATTTGATGCTTGTATAGCAATGTATAATGTCCAAGTGATACAAAGATCAGCAAAAGAAGTATTATGAACAAGCTCCGCTCTGGTATAGGGTAGGGTGTACATGGTGTGAAAAAATATTTTCAAAGTGTTATTACCTGTTAGCAAAGACGTATAATAAGATTATTAAGAAAAAGTCCGAGGTGACTTTTCCCAACCTGTATTACGCTGCAATTCTATTTCTTCATATCGTAAATAGTGACTACCTACATCACGATATGGTTGTTAAATAACATTTTATCCAACATATGTTCCTCATCCTCCTCCCTGGTTTCATTAATCATAATTTTCAGAGGGCGATTGCTACCTAATCCCTAATAGTTAGAGGATTCTAAAGAGGTGAGTTACTCATAAAAAATCTCAGTGTACACAAAACAGTCTTTGACGAGAAGAATAGTCTTATCAAATTGGATGGCCGTATTCATACTCTTGATGAATAGTCTTTCTGCTCAAGAAAGGATAAATACAAAATACAAGTTGAGATGAGACTTTAGGGTGGCAATTATTACGGCTTGGACTTTTTTAGTCAAGTCAAAGTCTGGCATGGCTTGTATTCATATAGATTTTGGATCGGTCGCGTCTTTATAAATTCCTGGCACCTTCTCTCTCCCTTGGGAAAAGCCATTTTTTGTCAGAAATTCACCATCGGCCAGCGGACATGAATACTCATCTTTTATAATGGATACAAATTACAAATGAGATAAGATGTGGGATTTTAAACTTCGATTTTTCATTCTAGGCCAACCCTTTGGTATATAGAACGCTTGATGAGACAATGCTCAAATTTCTTTGAGAAAAAATCATTCCCAATTCCGCCAGTTCATGCTGGTTTATGATTCATAAAAAAGTGAGTGAATAATTTGTTAAAGTACGAATGAGTTAGTTCCTTACCTGTCTCAACTGCCAACAATGATAAAGAGGTAGAAATCGGACTATCTCGCTCATCGATTTGTAACTCATCGTCCCTAGGAACCCTGTCGAGTCCATGGACTGTCACACTTGTCGAACTCGACCCATTAGGAAGATTCCAGTCTACACTTCTTGGAGATGATTCCTCAGTTCCAAGGGAATCCCGGTCTCCCAGGGAGGTTGTGCTAAATACATATTTAAAAAAATTATGTATTTTTGAAATTTAAATATTTTAGTTCGTACAAGCTCAACTGACTTGGGAAAAAATAATTCACATTAGAATTTATAATCATTTGAATCCAGCTATTACCTATGAGGACGATCAATAACACGACTCCACCCCGTGACCGTTCTTTGATTATCTGTATTGTCCGAGTCGTCATTACCACTCGTACCACCACAGCTCGAACGAACCTATAACAATATCCACAGTCGTTAAACACAGATTAATAAAAGAGATCATGAGATCATGAGATCAATGCAATCCCTCCGATCAAAACTTTCAAGCTATTATTCACTTGACACTGAACTCCAAGTCTCTGATCTTGACTTGGCACGTTTCATCCAATCTATCAGTTCAAAGGAAAAAAGGTTAACTAGCAGTTGTGAGGATTCATAAAATATTCTTAACGTGATTTTATGAGATCAGTGAAAGTTCGCTGAACCACACTGGCATGCACGTATGTATACTTATGAGCTGCATACATGCTTACATTCAGATTCAGGCAGGTTGTAATCGTAAACTATAGGAAGATGGATTTACAAAGCGTTCGCAACAAACGCAAGCCCTGAAATTATGCATGGAGCTTAATTTGCATGAAGATTGAACTGAGAGCTATCACGTACGAACGATCGAATATGCAAGGGGAGGTAGCCTATGGTCATTATTGATACAGAAGCGTTATCATTACCAAGATCAGCTTATATTTCACAGCTTTAAGGATTGAGAATCAAAACAGTGAACTAGGTTTAATGAAAAAAACACGCATGAAGAAGAATTTTGGAGAGTAAGACGTGTATAATAATAACGTAGTTGATATAGATGATGTTGGCCAGGGCTTGGTATTGCATAGATATTTTGAAGTGCTAGTAGGGTGTACCTCAAGGGCAAAAGATTATTAATCATGTAGTCGGTATAGGTCTATTGTGTGAGACCTTATGTGAGTGACTACCTGTATTTAATTATTTCTCTATTGTTAAATCAGCTACACTGCCGCCAGTACCTTCCATCACGACGGCCTGAAGCCCTGTGGTTCTTACAATCATTTTGACCATGGGACTAAACAAAAGAAAGGAAGGTCAGGGGGTCACTTATTCAGTTTCCAATGTAATTTTGATGAGACCCCTTTGGTGATGCACACACTGCCTTTGCTCCCGACTCTAACTTGAGACTTGGGACTTGGCTCAAATGATCCATAATAAAATGGGATTTTACATATTATTCCTCAAATATAGGATTCCTTTTCCTTTGAAAGAGATGAGTCCTGGGGAGGGATCTGTAATTATGGCAATCAGCTTTAATTATTCCGGTACGTCATTTACAGTTACTTGATCTCTTTTTCTACCAAGATGTATTTTTGTATGAACTGAATTATATTGGGCCTTACAATAAAATAATTAATAATAGATTGTAGTAAAAAGTTATAGAGTTAGAAAATAAATCTCATCGGCTTATAACAATTAACTTTGCTTAGTAGTTTCTGGAGCCGTTTGGTCTAATTTTCTTCAAGATTTCTTATTACGAACAGTTTTATGACAAAAGCGATCAGTTGTTAATTTTTCTGTCATTATGTAAGGTTTGAAAGATCATATATTGTAAAAGTTCTACTTGGCCAGTCTGATTGTTTGTTGGATGTGTAAAATGGAGATAGAAAGAAAGTTTATGCTAGCTGTCACCCATTTAGTACAATTCACCAAAACCGGTTTCATTCATTCATGGATTCTGTGAATGAGAGTCTAGCCCAGACTATTAAGACCTTTTAGTTTTAGTGTAAAACTGTACTTACTGACCTTCTAACTATTACACGAACACTTTTAGGGAAACAGAAAACCGGTTTGCTTTGCGTGCTGTATGTACATTTGGGTATGCAATGCAACGTGTATATAAAGTATGAATAAAGATTCAGTCCTGGACATTTTTTCAATCACGGACTTCCTTGGCTTGAAAATGTGCTACCCTGAGTGATTTTATAGTTGCGTTTATAACCAGGGAAAATGCATTAGATTTTTAATTATAACTTTTACCGTCTGAAATGAGTTATATGAATCAGCCGGGTCTTGAGATTGGTTCCCGATCTTCACAAAACTGGAAGTTGCAGTACCACACTCACAAAGTGGCGAATGAACGCATAAAATCCCTTTGTTAATTAGTAGCTTAATGCTTTTCCCATTGTGTCGAATGGACCGTTTCCAGTCCTTCGCCGTCTCTCGACCGCTGATGTACTGAAATTCATTTGGTGTGAGCCAGTAATACGTTTTGAATAAAATGCAAGGTCCCTTGGACCCTTGACAAAGTCTTGTAAGATACATGAGGGCTTGATTTTGCCCACATTCCACGGATAAAATTATTTGCTGTAGGCTTGGATCGTAAATTGGTTGGATGTAGTTTTCTTTAGCTGACTTGACAAAGTTTATGTTTAGAATCGAGTGAAGTGAAGGAGATTGTCGAGAAGAATTTATGAGTAGATTTAAGCTTGTGTTAAAATGAGTATTTATTGATGCTGTTGTTGGAGGTGCCATTTGAGGGAGGGTTGATGAGATGTCACCAGAATTATAATTGACGCAACTTTTCTCATCCTTGATGCAACACTTATCCTCGTCAGGGAAAAAATTGTTACTTCGCTGGTATTGGAATAGGCAGTCAACGACTGGATTGATGAGACAATTCATTGTTGGCATAATTACGTCGGGTAGTTGGAAAGAACCAAATCACAGTTCTTATTCTTACTTCCAAGTTATGCGATTTTCCAATGATTCGACCGTCAATTCTGATCGATTAAGAATCAGATTAGTATCAGAACAAGGCTTAGAGAGTTTCAATTTGAAGTAAAGAAGTCATGAGATTGTTTTTCAATCTGCAAGCACTTTCCGATAATTTCAACTAATTGCTATGAATTATGATCTCACAGCGCTGCACAATTGACAGAAGTATTAGTAACTATTTTTAGAAGAAATACTATTTTTCTAACGAACTCATACCGGACTTATGATAATCTAAAAATAGTACAAGTTGTAACAATCTGGCCACTTTTTGTGCAATCTAGAAACAAACGGAATCAGGATAATCGGCCGATCTATAATTTTAAATCTGATTTGTAAATAATATTAAGACTTGATTGGGACTAATGACCAGCTGAACTGAGAGACAAGTCGAAATTGACATAAACTCACAGATTTCATATTCTTTAGTTAAAAAAAAAGCTTGGTAATGGTTCAACAAGCCGATAGTGCAAAGATCAATGTGGTACGCGAACACGATCACCTCTGAACAACAAAGAAAATTATTTTGACATCGCTGACTTAAAGCTTGAAAAAAAGGGGCTGAGAATTCTTATTCATGGACTTTGTGATCTTCACCAGAATATCATCCTACACAAAAGGTATTCCATCTATTATTGAGTATTGAGGGATCAAAGACGACAAATTAAAGGTACTTTCATTTTACGGGAGCCAAGCCTAATCAAGTTGAACTAAAGGAAATTATTTGATGGTTCAAAAGTAAAAGTGGAAGGGAGAGAAAGCTTCATCAGTCCTCTACGCTTCGACGAGGTTAAGCTTGGATAAGCAGAGTGGCTGATTATTGCAAAAAATTCACATCATTTACATTCAATCCAAACTCTTATTTCAAAAACTTTAAAACCACCAAAATGATCACATAGAACGAGTCTTCGCTACCGATTCTATTCAACCATTGACTACACATATTCCAGGCATTATCAATCTCAGAAAAAAAGTTTACTTTTTTCTTCATAGTACGACGAACAAACGTTTTCATTAGGATTTCCCTAGAGAGAGCAAATCAAAGTATTAAAAAAATATTAAGCAAATTAAAAGAAACTATTTACAGATACAAAACTAATAGATCCTAAATTTAGTTCACAAATTGGAACTAGAAGGACAAATCCGCACAAAAAAAAGCAGAGTCAACAAACAGTTAACGATAACCAAGACCAAGACAATCCTACAATTCAGTTTTGACAATTAACTGTTAACTCTAGCCTTGTAACTCGAACGTCTATGCAGGATGAGGGTCACACAGCAAAGAAGAATAGTTTTTATGATGGAATAATTGCATGTCCTTAAAAATTCCTTTATAATTTCCCATCTTTGCCTTTTCTTAATTCTAAGCGACATCATTTCGTCCCCAGTAATATATGCCATGCATGCATGAATAATGGTAGTGATGACATTTCCATTCCACTGTGTATTTTAAACCTTGTAAACCTCGTCATATAACTAAGCTTAAGCTTGTGATGTTGATGTTGGATGGGTTTAAAAGCTCCATCACACACAGAGGAGTTCTAGGAGGTGAAAATCGAGGCGACGAAATGTTCCGTCGTGACGAAAAATGATTTTTTTCTGAGGTCTACTGATGAACCAGCACGTTCATCGGGTAGTAGTCCCTTTTCATTATCATTAGACCACGATAAAAATTTCATCTTGCAATGATATAATTCCCAAGTCTCTTGAGCTAAATAAGGTTTTTAAGATGATGGGCGGAGGAGGGGGAATGACTAGTTAAATTTCATCCGCTTTACTCGAGATGAGATAGGATTGAGCATTTCACTTTACATTTTCTGTCCTCTCATATAATAATAATATGGAATCGACAGTCGTGATTAAGATCTTTGGTCTTGATAATCTCTTCCACTAATCAGAATACACTTGGCTCCAGTTCAACACATAGACTTAAAGTACAGAATCATCTCAAATGATGTAGGAGTAATGAGCGAGAAGCGTGATGATGGCTAGAGCTGTTAACACTCCGATCCAATGGGGCTACTATACACAATGAAGGACTGACTGCAAAGGGCTCCCACTTATTTTAGCTGAAAAAAAAATAACGCAAAAATTAACTCATAAACTGAGCTCCTTGTTGGAGAAATTGGAAATGCGCCAGGGATCTAAAGGGTGTAAGCTTGGATTACTTTGGATAAGGTTGTTCATGCACATATTTCATGTAAAAATTCCGTATTATAATTAGCTACGAAATTTGTTTGCTTTTGCTTTTTTTAATCAAGCGCTACTGAAGATTAGAGGAATGAGAACTAGCAATCTTATTTGTACCTCAAGCTTTCGTTTTTTTTGTACAAAAGTTTCGGTTGTTGTAGCCATTTTTGGTTTTATGGATCTCCAACCTCTGAACTGAACAAGGTTCACGATGAGTGCAGAGAAGGAAAGTCAAGAAACAAACCTTGAAAAATTATTTCATGGTTCATCGCGTTTGGACTCTCTGAGCTTTGTAAGTTTCGATGATAACGTTTCAATGCATTTAACAAATTGGAATTCGAAATTTCTTCATCCCTCCAAGGCAAAAGGTGTGAGATCTCCTTGAGCTTCAAGTATTGAGTAGTTTGAGACAAACGAAATCATCATGCAGAAAGGTTTCATTTAGTCGAAAGAGAAATCAAATTATATTTGTTTCTCTAAATCCTATCTATAGTTTATATTCGTTGAACTATATAATTAGCTATCCATTTATAATTAAATCTTTCATGTCATATCGATACCAACTGCTTGCGCATCTAAGTAATTATACAAAGAGTAAAAGCTTCAATGATCCTGTTAAATAAAAAAAGTCCACTAAATCAATTCAGTGAGCTTGAGAAATTTTATACACTCACACACCGAAATGAATTTGAACTCTCACGAGTTACGTGATTTTTCTGATTGTTCATTTATAAAAATATTACTGTATCTTAACAGAAATTCACCAATTTGTAAACTATTTAGTATTTTTAAGAAAAATTATTGTTCAAGGTATTATTAACTTAATTTCCACCTATACCAATTAAAATCTAGAAATACATAAAAGTTCTTCCCAAAACATATAATTTAAGTTACGAGGATTCATTTAAAAGAAAAATTGATAAGGGAGCTCATGCTGTCATGCTGATTGTCGATTCAACCATGAAGATTCACGATACACTGAATAAGTACGAATATCTACAAATCTACTGTGTAGGCAATACTAAACCTAGATTACTTCTTTCTGATCGATATCAGTCACATTGTAATATCTTCTTATCTATTAGTGTGGACAAGAAGTATTTGGAATATGTTTACAGTGACAAACCATCGACAAAACCCTCCTCAAAATGCCTCGAGTTATACCAACAAAGAGAAAGAATATCTTTCGCTCTCTATGAAGCTACGGCAAACTAAGCCAAGTCCCAAACATGACCGTGTTTAGCCTCAACCCGAGGGAAAGATCAAAATAAAATACTTTTTAGCCCACAGCAAATTTTGTCCTGGTTGCCAAGAAATTAGAGCCTAAATTTTCCCAATATTGTAATTTAAATAAAAAAATACTTGCTCCTTTTTTAATTCAAACTAAATCCATCACCTAGGAACCACCGGATAATAAGACTAACTAGCCCAACATTCAACACTTTGAATCTGTCCAAGTTCACAGAAGTTGTGAAAGAAGCTTCAGCTTCTACCTTTTACCCCTAAATTGTGGTGATTCTTCGTAGGATTGTAGGGTAGCAAATAGGAATAAGCGAAGGGGTGCAACTATTTTAACCATGAGCTGAGATTAATTATGGAATACGGTTCGAGATATTTTAAAGGAAAAGGGCCACGGTGGTAGAAACGCTGAAACAAGGAATCTATATTTCCTATTAGCTTCAGACTTTTGAAGGGCGAGGGTGGTGAGATTTCAAGGTTCCATCGTCACCTCACCTCATCAGCTGTTTGGAATCTTACATCATATGCCATTCCAGGGATAAGACACAAGAGATAATATAGGGTAGTTCATGTACTTGTGGGTACTCGCAATTTATTAAAGCAAAGAAGGAAGAGTCAGAGTGAGAAGAAATTCTTTTTGGCTGTCTATTTGGCACGAAATATAATCGAGAATTGAAGATGAGCACCAAGAAATGTAATGGCACAGCTTTGTCCCGGCTTCGGCAGGACTACATGAGGCTCAAGAAGGATCCCGTACCTTATATTGTTGCAGAACCTTTGCCCAGTAACATCTTGGAATGGTGAGTGACTCTACTAGTACTGGTGGTCATTGATTGTGGTCAATCAATGGGCATCTGTCAAGAATTTAACTTATTTGAAATCATCGTGAAAAGTGAAGAAGCACTTAAAATTTCATCTTTCCACTTGCAGGCACTACCTTGTACGAGGACCTGAGAAAACGCCGTATGAAGGTAGCTACCATTACCAGATTTAAAGTTTTAAGTACTTAAGGATATATTCAGATTAGTTGAGTTGGAGTTTTATTTAGGTAGAATAGTAAACCCTTTCTATTGGTTTTGTTTTAATTCAAGTCTGCCTTGCTTTTTTTAATGCTGTATGGTGGGAAATAAAGGTTGATTTCAGGCGTTGTCGTCTAGTGGTGGTGTAGTGGTTTGTTTCTCAGTATTTGGTTATTTTATTCATGATGATAGCTGAGAATTGAGGAAGATTGTTAATATATAGCTAAGTTCGAGTTCGGGTTGGATAAGCTTTTGAACATTTTTATTGTATTCGAATTTTTACTTCTTTAGTCACCAAAAGCCAGTGTAAATAATAGATCATAGATCAAATAAGTTATATAGATAGATTATATGGTCTTGTAGTTACTAAATTACTGAAAATTCATGAAACCCTTCATACTAAATTACTAATTACTGAGAAACTTAACAACTTAAAACTATTTTTATTTCGTAAAGGTGGAATCTATCATGGAAAGCTGAAGTTTCCACCAGAATTTCCATTTCGAGCGCCTAGTATTTACATGATTACACCGAACGGAAGGTAATTTTAGTTTTGTACTTTAACATTTATAGTTTAAATATTCTATTTTTATTTTGCTCAAGTGATGACAATAAATTTTTTTTATTGATCAGGTTCAAGACAAATACCCGATTGTGCCTGTCTATATCAGATTTTCATCCTGATACTTGGAATCCCGCTTGGTCTGTTGGTACTATTCTAACTGGTCTACTGTCATTCATGGTAAGCAAATTTAAAACCCTGCTGCTACTCCCGAACACCAATTTTATACATCCTCGGTTTTAGGTTCGCTTGTAGTTTCGTTACTTTCGTTGTAGTATTAAAATCTAGAAATACTGTACTGTTAAGTTAAGAACCCAGGTCTCTGCGGATGTGATTCTCACCGCAGTATAGGCTTATAGGTCAGAAAACAGTTTTTAAATTCTGAAGAAAAACATATTTTTCTAAACTTATTGTGAATGAAATGTGAAGTTATAAATTTAAAAAAAAGTATTGGAGGTATACCTATTGGATTTAGAGGTGCATTTAAAGCCTAATTTAACTGTTTTCAAACACAATCAAAATTAATTTATCTGGGTATATGAGCTCTGAGTGCAGAGACAAAATGAGAATTTTGCGGATGGTAGTAATGAATTGTTTTTTTCTTTCATTACAGTTGGAGAAAAGTCCCACACTGGGATCAATTGAGACATCAGATTCAGAAAAAAAATCGTTAGCCATTAAATCAATTGACTTTAACTTGAAAGATAAGATAGTAGTTGAATTGTTCCCTGAAGTTGTTGAGGTTCGTACTACATCACATTGTTCTTTTTGGAGTAACATCACAATTATGGATTGCCCATAACCATGTTATATTTTAAATAGGAAATGAAGGCACTACAAGAAACCAGACTGAAATCCGTAAATTCCTCTAACGCGCAAACTGGAATTCGAAAACCTTCTGTGTCTCTTGCAATCAATCAAGGTTCGTCCAACAATTATCAGAATGTAATAGCTACTGCAATCGTCGCCATTGGATTCGCGTTTTTTGCGTTCAGCGTTAGATACGTATTGAAGAGCATAAGTTATGATGAGGCATGAGGAAGTCTTTGTTATCAAATTAAAGTTCTGTCTTTTTATCAAATAGTATATCGAAACTTGTATTTTGTGTAGGTGTTGTAGATGTTGCTAAGTCAAAGTCTACATAAGTTGTCAACCTATACACCAGTATCACCGCGTCCCGTCCTGCTTTTTTTGATTCCTCAACCGTTCCATCACCCCCTCGCTAAACTTTGCTAATTTACAATCTGAGATAAATTGTCGTATTAATTTAAACAACTTTTGTTGACGGAACAAATTCTAAAAGATTTATTAAACTATAGTATCGAGTCCAATTCTTCAAAGCAAATTTATTTATAAATTTCGGGCAAGTGTAGTTAGAATTGATTCATCTCAGTACATAAATACAGATTCATCTCATTTCATAAATACAGATTCATCTCATTTCATAAATGCAGAAAAATACGATAAGATTTCAAGTATTGAGACACATAGTTTTTATTGGTTGGTTTATAAATGAGATGACAGCATAAATAAGTAGGTTTGTACGTTACTTTAAAATATAAATGCTCGTAAAAACGTAAGTTTAGGATTCGTAAAACTAATTACATATTCACGTGTATAATCGAATTGAAGTACAGTTAGTCTGAACAAAAACTTAAATTAGGTAGGAATTCTTTAATCAACCTCCTCCATTCGAGATGCATCTTCAGACTCTCCCTCAAGAGGTGGAACATCATCTTTAGGTTCTTCAGATGCAACGGGTTCATCCTCATCAATTCCTAGACCTAATTTGATCATTCGGTGAATACGGGAAGCGTGAACCTGTAGTAGACAAAATTGTAATAATGAGTATCCTTCGTTTCTAGGTACTAAAATATTACATTTTCTTTCAATATCGAAATATCACTCTTACCCCTGGATCTTCAAGACTGAATCCTGAAGACAGCAGTGAAGTTTCAAAAAGTAACATGACCAGGTCTTTAACACTCTTGTCGTTCTTATCAGCCTCTGCCTTGATTCGCAAATTCTCAATAATTGAATGTTCAGGATTTATCTCAAGGTGCTTCTTTGCTGCCATATATCCCATGGTTGAAGTATCTCTAAGTGCTTGAGCTTTCATAATACGTTCCATGTTAGCAGTCCACCCATATTGAGAGGTGACAATACAGCAAGGAGAATCGACCAATCTGTAAGAAATGTTGTATGTTAGTATAACCATTAACAAAACGCCGACCTATGGAATATTAATTCAGCACTAAAATGAATCTAATTGACTTACCGGTTGCTGACAACAACTTTCTCAACTTTCTTGTCCAGAATATCTTTCATGACTTTGCAGAGACCCTCGAACTTAGCCTTGTCTTCTTCATACTGTTTCTTCTCCTCCTCATCCTCGGGAAGCTCTAAGCCTTCTTTGGTTACTGAGACGAGTGTCTTTCCGTCGAACTCCTTGAGCTGTTGGACGACATACTCATCGATTGGCTCAGTCATGTAGATGATTTCGAATCCACGCTTCTTAACTCGCTCAACGAAGGCAGAGGTGGCTACAGTCTCTCGGGATTCACCGGTGATGTAATAGATATGCTTCTGGTTTTCTTTCATTCGAGAAACATAATCCTTCAAAGAGCACTGCTCGTCTCCAGATGCAGAAGTGTGGAATCGGAGAAGTTCGCTTACTTTCTTACGGTTAGCTGTGTCTTCATGAATACCTAGCTTCAAGTTCTTTGAAAAGTGCTCATAGAATTTCTTGAAGTTTTCTTTGTCTTCAGCGATTTCATCAAAGAGCTCGAGACATTTCTTGACCAAATTTTTGCGGATCACTTTCAAGATTTTGTTCTGCTGGAGCATTTCTCGGGAGATGTTAAGTGGCAGATCTTCGCTGTCAACCACACCCCTCATGAAGTTCAGGTATTCTGGAATGAGATCCTCGCAGTTGTCCATGATGAAAACTCGTCGGACGTACAACTTGATGTTGTTCTTCTTCTTCTTATTTTCGAATAAATCGAAGGGGGCTCGTCGGGGAACAAAAAGAAGAGCTCGGAATTCAAGTTGACCTTCTACACTGAAATGCTTCACAGCTAAATGATCTTCCCAGTCATTGGTGAGAGACTTGTAGAACTCTCCATACTCTTCTTGGCTAATATCATCAGGATTGCGAGTCCAAATTGGCTTAGTCTTGTTCAATTCTTCATCTTCAGTGTACTTCTCTTTGATCTTTTTAGTTTTCTTCTTATCCTTTTCTTTATCCTCGTCATCATCTTCCCCAACATCTTCAATTTCTGGTTTATCTTCCTCCTTCTTTTCTTCCCCTTCAGTCTTAGCCTCTTCCGTTTCTTCGACTTCCTTCTCTCGCTCTTTTTCGACGACTAACTTGATTGGGTAGCCGATGAATTGAGAATGCTTCTTCACAACCTCCTTAATTTTGCGTTCCTAAAAGATTTACAATTAAAATACGTTAGTTCAATTAAATTTTAAGTTTATTAATATTGAATTTTTTTTTAATGCAAACGATCTTTACCTCGCAGTACTCGGCTTGGTCTTCCTTAAGTTGCATCACAATTTTGGTACCACGACCGATGCCATCAAGGTGATTGCCGACGTCAGTTTTCACTGTGAAGCTTCCTCCGGCAGAGCTCTCCCAGCAGTACTGTTCATCATCGTTATGCTTGCTGTAGACTGTTACCCGATCCGCGACAAGGTATGCAGAGTAGAATCCCACACCGAACTGCCCGATCATGGAAATATCGGCCCCAGCTTGCAAGGCTTCCATGAAAGCCTTTGTTCCAGACTTAGCGATGGTTCCCAAGTTGTTCACGAGATCGGCCTTAGTCATACCAACACCCGTATCGATGATGGTGAGAGTCTTCTCCTCTTTGTTAGGAATGATCTTGATGAAGAGTTCCTTGCCACTTTCCATCTTAGATGGATCGGTGAGCGATTCATATCGGATTTTATCGAGGGCATCAGAGGAGTTGGAGATTAATTCTCGAAGGAAGATTTCTTTGTTCGAGTAGAATGTGTTGATAATCAAAGACATCAACTGAGCGATCTCAGCCTGGAAGGCGAAGGTCTCCACATTCTCGGTTTCCATTTGTTCTGGCATCTACAATTTACAAAGAATGAACGATTAGCATTACTTCAAGTTAATTAAATATCAATATCATGGGGGGCGGGGTGGTGGTCAACCAGTCAGTCAACTTGAATCGGTCTTAAGTTTAACTTGGTGCTTCTACATCCGAAGTGACGAACAATGAAATGAATAATGAACTCTTCGCCTTCTTAATTAAAAGTTTAAAAATTTTGAATAAATGAAGGGTGGCACGAGTGGCATAGTGAAAATTCACAAGTAAGCGTGGTCTTAGTTAATTGCAGTATGAAACTTAAAAAAGGTTTACTAAATCGCTTGATCTACAAAATATACTTTCATACACTAAAAAAATGTTCGAAATCTTACCTTGTATCTCAAAAAGTAGTCCGAAATCGAGTTGAAAAAAAGTGAAGTTAATTCCCTTAACAGTGGTCACAGGTGAAGAAAATTGGATCGGCGTTTTTTCCCAAGGTTCACAAACCTCTTTCTTCCTCAACGATTAGCAGAGAACTGAGACAGAGGAACATGCGGTAGAGAAATATATAAGAGGAGAACGCGTCTGGAAACATCGAGATTGTTCGAGAGCCGGTTTAGTATTAGGAGAGCGGAGAGTTCTCTCCCTCCTTCATCCATTTTCCCGCATGCTTTTCACTTGAGCCTTCTCTACGGAGCCGCTTTTGAGCCAGCTTGTTCTCTCTAGAATATTCCATCACAAATTCATACTCACACGGAGCCACCACCACCACCGGAATTCATGGCTATATCATGCGGTAGTGCGGCATGCAGAGGAGAAAAAAAATCCAAGATGGTTCCTTAACAACGTTTTAATGATTTAATAATTATTTTTCATCACATCAATCAAATTTTGCGTAGAATTCTCCAAAATGATGGGAGACGGCGAAAGGCTGGGAAAGCAATTAATTTAGTTTTAAATAACAAAGGACAATTTAGCAATTCGATTGGGCAATATGAAAACTTCACGGGGTAATTTATATTAGACTTTTGTAGGGAAAAGTCATTAAAAACTCATTTAAAACAAGCATATTATATGAATCAACGAGTACAGGTACGATTACGATTAATTTAGGGACCATAGAGCCCTTACTGGAGAGGCTCATTTATTTCCCCTTTTACAGCTCCACGGAAGTGAGTGTTCCATTCATGAATCATTCTATGCAAGAGAGAGATCCTATACTTGTAACTTGCTCATGGCACACTTCTTGATCATTCTACTAAATTCTGTACTGTGGTTGTGCTTTGTGGGACTTTCCAGAGTTTTCTCTTAGTCGAATGAAATCGGACGAGAAGTACGTGTAACCGAAATTTTTTTCTTGTAACTGTTAGTTTAGTTTTATGAATGGCAAATGGCATTGTGCGGTAACCTGATCAGTTTTTACTCTTTGATTTGTATTTTAACAGGAAAAATAAATCCACTAAATATTATTTTTCCTCAAATTAGAATACACATTTTCAAGTAAAATCAAAGGAAATCAGAGAAGAAAAAATTTATAATAACTCATGATATCATAAGCTCCACATAATCTTAAAATATGTACTCTGGTATACATTTTTGTTATAAGTTGTGTGTAGTTTTAATTCTACAGATTACACAACGGTGTGTGAAATATATTGAGACGCGTAACTGTATATTATACGAAGTAGTCATAGTCTCTCGAATGTTAGTTTGTTGAGGTTTCTCATACTTTCGTACATCAGAAAATAAACTGATGTAATCTAGAGTCCTTTTTACCATGCTTTGCCAACACGTGTATCTAGATTTATAAGAAGCACCTCAATGCCCGAGGCTTATCTAGTTTATTCATCGATTAATACGTAGTATTATACGTAGTATTATACGTAGTATTGTGCAAGTATTCATCCTCGCACACTCATCATCTGCTGCAAAAAGATAGACTGGGCTGATCTTGAATTATGTTACCATTTGATGTCATATTATGCTTACGATTACCAGGTTATGCTTTTATTTGCAACTTTCAACTACTTCATCGGAGATCAATGCACGATAAAGGGATACACTAAACAATTCTAAAAAAAACTATATTGACTACTTTCAGTACAAATAATGTTTGAATCTTTATATATTCAATGAACTTGAATAATTTTTGCATAATTGAGAATTGGTGATATTTTGTTTATTTTTATCTATCGATTACCTGGAGTCCCTGTATTGACCTGTTTATACACCCACCCCTGAGGTCAATGTCCAATTTGTTTAATAAAAACTTTTTTGTACGAGTCTAATAGTTTAATTTTAAAGAATTTCAATCCTTTCTGATTTTCCTTCTTCAATGGAATACCCTTTGTATTTAAAATAGTACACACATGCTTCTGAAAAATATATAAAGATTTTATTTGAAATCCTTTTTTTTGTTTTTCGTTTTCGAATTATTTAATTGTATTAAAATATTAAAAAATTTATATCGATTTCAATTAACACAACCCTTACTTAAGCGCTCCTGAAAATAATTTATAATTGTCATGTCCAGCTGTTATATTAACTATTAAGTACTAGTACATTACATATAAATCGTAGTTGAAAGGGATCTTGAATGAAACTTCTTAAAACTGCACACGATTTGAGACTGATGGAAGGTTATTGGCATTAGACTCCTTCGGATACCTCATCGCATTGTCAAGGTACACAGGGAATTAATTCAAAGGCGACTAAAAGCTTAATTACACATTTACACTCGTAAAAATCAATACATTTACTGAAAGGAAAATATGTATCATGTATCCATGTCATCCATGTAATGTGTAAATTGGGAATCTTGGTCCATGTTAGACTTCTCGTTTACTATCGTCATACCTCGGTCCTCAAAGCACTCATACTATTGCCTTTACCTAAGTATTGTTGCCCGGAATACATGGAAGTTTCTGGTCCCCTTTCGCCTGCAGCTTTTCTTGCGACTAGAACACTTAGACATTGAACCCATTCGCTAGCATTCTTTCCATCTTTGGGCTTTAAAACTACTCTCTTATCTTCTGTGAAGATTTCGAATGCCTTTGGAATACTTCGCTGACCTCGGGTCACTCGTAGTGAGAGTATTTGGTGAAGATTAAGCGTTGAAGAGGAATCCGTCTGAAAATATAATTAAACATCTCAATATAATAGAGTGAAATGATTGATTATCTATTTCGATTATAAACGTCAACTCACCCCTTTCGCTTGTAGTTGACCACCCGACAGAGTAAAATATCGAGTTCTCCATCGTTTGAATAGTCTCCACTTGCCTTTCTTTTCTTTCAAACATCCTTCCAGAATAGGTTCCTCAGACGATAGGAATTCCATAGCTCTGTAAATGGAAAAATATGCAATTAATGTCACAAAGACACATTAAAAAACTATGCGAAATTAGTTTTTTAAACGAATGGTCGGATACCTGGTCGGATAGTTGCAGAAAAAGCATCCCCACTGAGTCTTTATTGCATTAAATTCAAAGAGATCAAAGAATCCAGCGTTTCGAAGCTCATTTTGAAGAAGATCTTGGTCCTAAAAGCATAGAAATGAAGGGATTAGTATTCCCTTACCATTGCACAGTGAAAATAAATGAATAATTATATGAAATGAAATTGACCATTTATAAATTCATCAATAAATTTAAATACTAAAGTAAATTACCCTTGCACTAGGAAATGCACTCGTTACGATCGCAAGGAAAGATTTGTTCTCTGATTTAAGTGTGTCCCAACAGTTCTTCAAGCTACTAACTGAGGAATCCCTGGAGCTCATTGCACTACTACTGCGAGCTTGTAAAGCTAAAAACATAAGATGAATCCAGATTCTTGGATTTCTAGTTTTCATTGTGAAGAGCCGATTGTTAGCGTACAAGCAGTGATTCGTTCGACATTGACACGAAAAGTGTAATTTGGCACTTTTTTTGGACTTTCGTTCTATTTTGATTAAATAATATTTTATTACTTCTCTGAGCGAAAGCTCTAAAAGTTATACAGGGTGTTTCAGTGTAAGGTACCGGTCTTTAAAATGATATTTCTCAAAAACGCTTTGACGGATTTTTTTACAGTTTTGTTATTTAGAAAG